>JAVCKT010027880.1:0-72112 GCA_032273925.1 Rhynchotus rufescens | reverse complement strand
CCCTCCCAAAAGTCTGCAATGTTTAAATACTGTTTTCATGTTCAAGTGGATTCACAGCATGACCTTGTACACTGCAGAATAATCTCACTTTTCAGCTAGGCTATAGCTGCTTCTCCACAAGGTAGGTATTGAGTGGTCTGCTGTAAGCCAGCATCCTTATCAGTTACAGTAAGAAACATATTCTACACATATATATCTAGATATATGCACATAAAATTTCGCAGTATGCACCACTGAGGTGGGAGCAGCTCAGACTTGGCTTTTCTAGAGGTTACCCCTGCATCTATAATAAATGATTTCCTTACCACCCTGCTCAAACACAAACCCCAACGTGAAGCCACACACTGCTTCCCTGTTGAAGTAAATCCCCTTTTTTTTTGCCCCAAAACTTTGAACTGCAAGTTTACTTCTGCAATACGCCCCATTCATCTTTATTTTCACATAATAAAGTGTACAGCCCATCTGTTGTTATTGACTCATCCGTATTAGCAAGACAAAAGGCTTGATTAATGATACTGCTAAACCAGTTTCACTCACGCAATTCATTCATATTAGGAAAATAGATTTACAAAAGCCATTTTAATCTAAAAAATTTAATTTGGATCTTCTATTTTAGGTGCTGGCTTGAATTTAGACACGCTCTCGTACTTGTCTTCTGTAGCATCCCACTGCTGCATTCTTTTCTAAATGTAAGTCAAACACAAACCCTACAGAAACAGCAAAAGTGCCACTGAAACTAGCACTGGTAAAACACAGCATGGAGTGTAATATATAATAATTACAGCTTAATTTTCACTTAAAGCAAAAGAAATATTTCCCCAAGTCAAAACTCTTCTGATTTCAAGAAAAGCCCTTATTATTTTCATGCTTCTGTTTGTAAAGCAGTGTGGATCATAGCTCTCCACGCACAACAAGTGCAAAGGGAGATTTTATGGTACACTTCACTTTTTATGAACCAGTATCTGAGCTCTAATCTGTGGCAGGAAAACATTGTGCTCCATACACCAATCTATGTATCTCTAGATCACTAGTTTTATTACCAGATATCAAGTTTTAACTCTCATCAGCCCAGCTTATCACTCACTATATTTCCAAACTGCGAGACTTAAACTATTATTGCTTATATCATAATAAATTGGATCATCAGCTCTTTGCGTGGGACCTGAAGCAAATTCTTCTCAAAGGGACTGACAGACCCAAAGAGAGAAAACTCTCTTTTTCATTACCCTAAATGAGATGCACCAGCTTTACTGAGCAACTTGCAAGTTATATATTATTGCCCGGGAAAAAAAATTGCATCTTCGACCAGTTCATTTAGTTCATAATTATAATTAAAGTTTCTGCTTCTCCTGAGGCCACTGGTAATTTCATCATCAGTCAGATTAGGAACAAACCAAAACCAAAGAGAAAATACGTATCTTCAAAATGACTCCTGCCAGCCCCTGAAATGGAGATATTTCCTTATCATATTGCTAATCCAAGGGAGTAATTGCTGGTGTAGACATGATATTTAAGAATCTGTAGCCAGAAACTTCCCATGGCTTGAAGGGAAACTCCATCCGACTGCAGGCTCCGTATGCAAGAGATGTAAATATAGATGAAATGTAAAGTGAAGAGAGTGTCCTGAGCACCATCAGACACCTTCTCTTTTGCCATCCCAGAGCAGCAGAGCAGGCAGAGCACCCAGCCAAGACCACACTGCCCATTGTGCCCCCTTGCAGAGAAACGATCCATCACCTCCCACCACTACCAAGGCGGATAACTGGAACTGAGGGAAATGCAGGAGGCTCCTCTGAAATCTCACTCTGCACCCTTCTGAAATCCTGAATCTCACCCTTCGGATGCCCGCTCGCGACGGGATCCCCTCCCAGCCACCTGCAGAGCCCAGCGCCGAGCGCTCCTGCCCCAGTTGCCATTAGGAGCCGTAATGGTTGACATGGGGTCAAAAAATTATGAAACCCCTGAGGAGCATCGTTTCCTCTTCAGTGTTAGGCTTCACTTTTCTTTGACACATTAGTCCTGAGGCAGCCGCAGGCTCTTGACCCCTCCTTTAACCCTGATAACTAATTAAAGGCGGACAAGGCTTAGGCTAAAATACTTTTCGTTAAACCTATTCATTCCCGAGCTCCCTTCAGGCGCTCTGTGTCACACAGGACAGCAATTGCCCTATTTACACGAGCGTGGACGTAGGTGCCTGCTACAGTAGTATGCAAAACCTCCTCTTACCAGAGCTAACGTAACCTTTGTGGTCAGAAGATGGGATGTGTTTTATAACACGAGGAACATATTCTTGGGCTTCCTGGGCAACGTCCAAAGCACACAGCCGAGGGAAAATCTGGGAATAATTAACTCCGGGTGTATTTTTAGGATCTGGAGTTCAGACTCAGGCTCTTTGCATGCCGAAAGACCAGTGTGATACTGAGCACAAGGAGCAAATGAGGAATGATCCCACCCCTTCTCACCAGGGAATTTTCTACGGCTTTTTGCTAGAAGCAGCAACAGAGCCTGAACTAGAGAGCAATTGGCTGCAGGCAGTGGCATTGTAGGGCCAATGGTAAATCCTGCCCTACAGCACAGCCTTGTATAATGCCTAAATATGCCTGTATACAGGGAGCGGGCGATGGCTCCTGCAAAAGGAAAAGGAATCCCACGTTGATGGCCTGAGAGAGGATCTGCAAACGAATGTGGGACTTTGCAGCTGCTCTCAGCTTTCTGACTTCTGTTGTTTTATATTAATAATTTAGCCTGCTTTCTAGAGGGCCATGGTTCTGGGGTTAAAATGTCAGTCCTTTGGTTCCATGAGGAATTTATCCATTCTCTTCCCATTAATAAGCCCAGTGCAAAGCTCTGCTCCCACATTTCTGATACTTCCAACGCAAGCACTTTTCTCAGCACAGGGTTTGATCCAACTCTTCACGACTGCTACAACCTGGGTCTAGCTGGGTGTTACAGAGCTTCATTTCATGACCTATCAGTGGTGTAGAGTTAACGTAGTTCACGGGATTGCTCCATCCCAGAGAAACTCGGGACACTTGCCTATACCCAGGGTCATAGCTCAGCTGCCTGGTGCTAGTTACCTAATTTCACTCACGGCCAATTTTTCAGGCACCATAAATTATTTCGTATGGGGCTGATTTATCCCAGCAGAAGCCCAAATTGAATTAGAAACCCATTAGCTAAATTCTAAGCAGGAGCTTCTGGGGAGAGGAGAGGAGCAAAAGGAGGGGCCTTGGGAATTGAGTGCCAGATGCAGGAAAGCAAAAAAAAAAAAGAAAAAAAAAGTCTTTAAAAGAAGTCTTTAAAACAGGAAGAAAAGAGGAAAAGAAAAAGATAAATATCTTCTTATATCTTCTTATTGAACTAAGCATCTAGGTATTTAGGCAGCCAGATGGAGGAATACAGATTATAGCCTCGGATGAGAAATATGACTCAGACATTTATTTATTTATTTTGACTAGCAATTGATTTTATAAATACATAAGACTCCATAAGCAGATAAAAAGCACAGGCTTGTTGGAATAACATGGCTGCATTCACACAAATAGCAACAGATTGAGCGTGCTGTATCTGCTAATAGAGCTAATAATAAGGTGTTCAGCCAAATCCTAGTACAAAATAATCATGTTTATTCCTCCCTCTGAGGGAAAGGAAAGCAAAACAAGGCGTATTGACTTTTGAAACACAAGGGCTCATTTAATCGGCCTCCTCCCTCCCTGCAGAGACGCAAACACACCGGGTACCATGCAGGACGACCCCACTCACACACCATTGAACTGGCCCTTCATTGTCCCCACACTGGGACGCACCTTAGTCTGCACCTGCCACTGCCTCCCTTGCGTCCAGAAGAGGTATCCATTAACTACTGCCCGACTTATCCCAAGGAACTGCATTTGCACCTTGATCCAGGCCAAAAATGCACATCTGGGGTTCAACTCCTTGTCTGGGTAACTTGGCTGCCCATGCCAGGGCCCTGGTCCTGACCCAGAGAGACCACATCCCTTTCTTTGTGGTTTTTAGACATGGCCTTGCATGAAGAAGACACATAGATGTTAACAAATGACCACAAAATGAAGAAAATCTTACGGCACAGCAATGGGAACACAACTAACTTGCAGGCTTTGCTGGACACGGGTTGTATCGCTGCACCTTATTTATTTACTCAGCGCTCACCAGTAGGCGAGATCCAAGCTGGGGAGCAATGAATCAGTGCTCTAATCTTCCTCCCATCATCCCTTGGAAATTGATATCCAGCCCTAGGTGACTTGAGTCCCAGTCATAAATGCCATCACTAGAGGAACACAGACCTAAGCTGCCTGGCTGATAGGAGCTCAGAACTTATATATTTTAAGCTGTCTACGCTCCCCCTTCTTTTTTCCCCTTCTCATTTCTGACACCATCCTCATTCATTTTATTATTTTTTCCCTGTTTCTTCCAAATCTCCCCGTGATCTGTTCCCCTCCTTCTGCCTCAGGTTCAGCCAAACAGCCTGGTCAGGAACCTCCCTATGTAGCTGCAAAAGGATAAAGATTCAGGGCCAAGATGCCGAGATGGAAATGGCTATGGACAGCGAACCTTATTCCAAATCAAACCAGCACCCTGGCACCTTCGTGTTTAGATAATGGATACTAAAGACTACGACCACCAACGAGGTGATGGGGACCCGTGCGGATGGTGGCTAAATCAAAGGATTTCTCCACGTGCACGGGAATCCTTTCCCTCATGGGACAGAATGTCCACCCCACTGTCGGTAGCCATCTTGAGGTCATCTTAATTTATCAGTCCTTTTTTATATTGCAGAGATCTTTTCAGACTGGAAAGAAGCGGTTGAATCAGCAGTCAAATGCAGATTTTTGTTCTTCTCTCTGCTACATGATCCAAGTGACACTGGTCACTTGGGGAAACATTTCTAGGGAAAAGATTGTCCCTCTGGTTGAGATTTCCATAGAAGCCTAGATTATTTACACCCAATCATTCCTTTAGAAGTAGTTTGTGAAGCCCCACTGGAGCACTTTAAAGGCTCATGAGCATTGAAGCAATCAAACTCTTAGTTGAAAATTATGAGCAATTTTGACGCTGAGATTCACACAACAGAAAAGTGCTGTTCCCTATAAAGCCAGTAAGAGAACAGCTTCATAACCCACAAGTATAACTCAGCTTTTGCAATAGAAACTTTTACATTTAGCCACCTGAGCTAGAAATAAACTAAAATAAACAAAAACCCAATGCAGACAGGAAATATTCCTACACCGCTACCGACCCCATCTTTCACATATGCCCTTTGCCAGTTGGTTATTGCCACTTGCACCCGAGCGTGCAAGTGCTTCCTTCTGAAAAATAAAAACAGCATCAAAAAGGGCATTCTTGAGCTTGTATTTATTGGCCTTGCCGCTGCCTCCACTAATGCAATGCAAAAACTATCACCTCCAATGACAGTGGCATCGATCCTTTTACTTGGCACCATTTTCTGGTGATATTATTTACTTCTAGCTTACTGTCTCATCAGCTACATGCACCCATTTCTCTTATTCCGCTCTTTCGGCCGGTCTTTTTAATCTTATTTCTGCAACGACCCAGTTTCCAATGGCCTAGATTACTTATCAGTCGTACATATCAGCTTATGTATCAGCTATATTCTCAGCAAATGCCCACTTAGGCAAACGCTCATGCACACTAACAACGTTACTGAGAGGGTGCTGGAGGCAAAGCACTAGAACTCAGGAGGCCATATGGATCTTGATAGACTGCGGGTAGGGCAAATAAAACACTTTTCATCTCCTGTTCGTGCTCTCCTTTCTAGGAACAGAAAGCTGCAGGATCTTGTTTCCCTCAGAGAGACAAACTATCATGGGACCTTCAGAAGACGTGGGCCAAGAGATATTAGGCCCTCTAAGTCACTTAATTTATCTTTTCCTGTGCCTCTAAACTCAAAGGACTGTAAATGTAAATCTGAAGCAGCCATCAGATGAGCAACAGCTCACGAGCCAAATCCATCTGCCTGAACTTGATCCTTGTTTGGGAAAAAGGCATCACTGTAATTATTTATTACATATAATCCTCCCCGCATTCAGTTTTCCAACCACAATTCTCCCTAGATGGAGTCACCCAATTGAGGGAAAAAAAAAAAAAAGAAAAAAGAGCAGAGAAAGAATATGAAAGCTGTAGGAAATTAGCATGCAGTAAGTCATTTCTTCCTGCCAATTTTCCCCTCTCCCTTTATTACGGGATTTGTTTTTGAAGCAATTACACACGTGCAGCCCATTTGCGGCACCTCCGCGCGTGCCTCCTGACGCCGCCATTACCGGCGCGGCCGCCATTACCGGGGCGGCCGCAGCTGAGGCGGCGAGGAAGGCAGCTTGGATGCAGGCCGGTGCCATGTCATGGCGCCACCCAGCCCAGTTTAGCACATCCACTTGTTTTCCCTCCCAGGGGCCGTGTCGAGAGCAGCTCCCACCTCACGTTGGCAGCAGTGTGAGTTGGGATGTGCCGTGAGACGCCCAGGCCGAGCCCTGGCTGCCACCATGGCGTCTTCCCCAGGCACCTGAGTCGAGGCCCATGCCCTGAAACCTTCGTGTGGGCAGCCAGGGACTCGGTGATAAGAGCACAAAACTACTGGATATGGGAAATGAAAGGAGCTCTCAGCCCTTTCCCCATTTTTTTTTCACATTAGGCAGCTGGTTTTCCCCTAGCACAAAAGCAGGATTGGACCATGGAGAACCTCATGCGGAATTGCCGTCTTTCCAAACAGCTCCACTTTCTCACTGTTCTGAAAGGGACAAAGGTCATATTCTTCCCGCTGTTAGCGGGCTGTTCTGAGAACATTTATCTCTCAGGATTCACAAGGGGACTGAGGCTACCGTTAGCTCCTGAAAAAGGCAGTTTCCTTTATATAATATATATAATATATATTTTATTCTGGAAATAATGAAGAAAACCGTCACGTAGAAAGAGGGCACTACACCACAGCTCTGATAATGGCCAAGGGGAGACAGTAAGAGCCTTGAAAAGGAAAAGAGGGGCAGGTATGGAGAATTGTGGGGCAGGAAGGTGCAGAGCAGAAGGGAAAAGGAGAGCAGGTCAACCCAGGAACACATTTGCCCAAGGGAAGGCTACAGGCTCGGCTAAGCAACAAGCCCACTGCGCCCCAGGGGGGATAAACCTGCAGGATCTGCTCTACAAAATGGGCCTTATCTTGTCCCGGGCCAGAAACATCAAATGCCTTGCACATAGTGATAGGGCTGCTGGCGGGAGGTGGTAGGAGAGTGAAGCCTGCTTGGGTAGTGAGAACTTCCCTGCCTTGACAGGCATGGGTTTCTGTACCGCCGTCTAAATATCCCGCATTTATCAGCCTTGATTGGGGATAATTGGACTGTGCTTCCATCTCCATTACAGATATCTACATTCAGCTGAATATTCTGATGCGAGCATTATTTCATGAATAATAATGCCAGTCCCGCTCCAAAAATACAGTTATACTCTACAACACTCTCCAACCCATCGGCTCCCATTCCTCCACCAGCAACGAGCTTTGGGGCAGGTCCGGATGACTCCTCACCTGACTCCTGGCTACTCTGAGCCACTGCCTTGCACCAGATGCTGAGCATCTCAGTAACATGTATAACGGAGAGCACAGAATCACAGAATATTCAAGGTTGGAAGGGACCTCTAGAGATCATCTAGTCCGAACTTCTTGCTCACGTGCCCCTGGACTAAACTGACTCAGAGATCCAACCCAGTCATGAACAGCCTTTGGCCTGTGCAAGGTTTTAAACAGACCTAGTATTACCCTCATACAACAGAACTGGTTTCTGGTGAAATTGAGATTTAAATGATAATAAATAATAATGCTCTTGCACATTCTTTTGTTGAGAAGTCTGTCCTGAAGCAGAGAAACTTGAATCCATTTCTTTGTAAGGTGGTTACACACAGCAGCTGGATGTGTTTTGCCATGCAGTCGTGGCTGTGTGGCTCTGGAAGCCAAAACCTCCTTTTTTTGACCTGTGCTTGTAAGGATGGCAGCCCAGGCCAGCCCTGTGGTGTGGCCTGAACTCCACCTGCACGAGGCCCCTATTCCAAGACCCCCTCAATAAGAGACAGGAGTAATTTCCCATCCAGTTATTCAGAGCCCTAGCTGACAGACAGCAAAGCTTTTTCTCACCACCAGGATGTCTCTCTGCAGCTTAGCCTCTTGTGTAAGAGCAGAGAATGAGACGAAACATATCATAAAGATGCGCACCCCACAAAGGGAACTCTGGAATGAATCATGCAGAAGAGAAATATATCCTAACAATTTACTTTGCTGAGTGAATTGGCAGTCTGTCGAGAATAAAATCAAGAGTTCAATGATCCATCCATGCCTTACGTTTTTCATCTATCAAACAACAGCTCTAACAGCACATGATATTATACAAGCGTCAAGCTACTTTTTTCATCAAAGAAACAGGCACATGAAAGTGTGGGTCTTGAAACTCATGAAAAAATGACTGCTCCCTGTGCCATCATATCAAAAATGGATTTTTTTTTCTGCCATTCCAAAAGCATTTTTGCCTATTAAATTATCTTAGCAAGATTCTAAGAGCTAGATTTTCTCAAGGTATTAAGAGACAAAACACTAGTCTTTAAAAGCAACAGATTAAGTTCGTATTTACTTCAAGTCTTACCTGCCTTTTAGTTCAGTATGTTATTGGTAGCCTACGTGGAGACCTTGTCCCTGTACCAATTTTAAGCGTATGTTCAGCTCAGTTCAACCGAGATAGTTTCAGTGTCCAAAATGCAACATCCCTAAATCATGAATACCAAATTGAGAGAGAATTGCAATTCCTCCCCCTGGCATCCTGCAGGTAGTGCCAACCTGCTGACACAGGCACTTACAGTCCTGTATTTTACCTCTGCACCATAATGAAAACGTCAGGGTGCCATTCAAATCATGTCACATTTGTGCAATCTGTAAGAAAAAGTCAGGAATATGTTCTCCAAAAGGATGGAAGCATATGCACATTTTTGCATATTTATGCAACCTTTTAGCAGTGAGCAAGCAGGGATTGAGCAGTCTTTCCAGTGAAGAGGGGAACCGGTGGACCCTGCAGAAAGGGAACATCCCGCTCAAGGGCCATGCAAGGCTAGGGAGGCTTGAGAAAAGAAACCTAGCTCTTCACGAAAGACCCAAACTCATGAAGAAGTAGGGTCTGCAGAGTAGGTGGAACTAAGTCCAACAAATCTACTTTCAACCTGCCACTAATCAATACTGTGATACAGATTGTCCAAACAGACGTCAAACACATGAGGCTTCTGTTTTCCGATGGAAAAGGGATTTAGAAGGACTATGTTAAAAGATGGGGTTAAAAACAAATGACAAAAGACTTAACCAAACCTCACAGGATATTAACACTTCTTACTTAAATTAATGAAATCTGTTGAATCCTGATCTTCCATACCTCAGAAGCTACATGTGCTGCTGATTCACAGGTCAAAAGCTAATTTGGTATCAAAAATAAACTGGAGTAAGCAAAAGCTGGAGGTGTTCACTGATTCGCAGGGTTGGTTATTTTTGCATGTGTTTATGAAACTCCTCTAGATATAGGTCAGCCTTTCCCTTCTCAGCAAATTGCTACATGTGTTTGGCTGAGATTCGTTAAATTAAAAGCCAACCTGTTGGACATAGTTGACTTTCTGTCTATCTCTCTCACTGCCTGCACCCATCGGAGCATCCTTTCCTGAACTCCCTCATGGTTCAATCCCAGTGACTCCAATCAACAGAGGGATGCTCTTGTGCATCTGTGGGATTTTGATCAGGCATGCAGGAAATAGTATCCATTTCTTTCATATGAGGGAACAGCCTCAGTTAATGCCTTAGATTGCACTCGTCCAATATTGGGTTATTCCTAGATGAAGGGCAGAAATCCATGATCCTCAGCATCTCTAAATGACATTCAATCACTGTCAGAAGAGCAAAGCTTTTCAATGCCACCTGAAGGTTTTGTCCTTGGAGGAGCACAGG
This sequence comes from Rhynchotus rufescens, assembly GCA_032273925.1. Lineage (NCBI taxonomy): Eukaryota > Metazoa > Chordata > Aves > Tinamiformes > Tinamidae > Rhynchotus > Rhynchotus rufescens. Next base: position 62,118 of record JAVCKT010027880.1, on the reverse strand, counting down.
TTAAACTCATACAACCTTGCCAAAGTAACTGAAGCAAGAAATGACAGGTTTTTGAGGTGAGAAGGGTATCTGTGAAGCAATGCTGAGAAAAAAATACCACTCTAACCGTTCAAACACAACAAAACATCTGTTTCGTTCTAAAGTTTAAGCCATAAAATGCATAGTATAAACACTAGAAAACTGGCCTGCATTTGCACACATAGACACATCAACTTGTGCATTTGTTGCCATCTGGTTTAGGTGCCGTTTTGGACGATACAATCCCTGTCAACTGTCATAGAATTAAACTGCTTCCTGCCTACTGACTAGTCAGTAATGTTACCTGCTACAGCTACTTCCTAAAGCTCGTAGCTCCCCGACCACATCATCATATATAACTTCTGCCACTGTTGCCTCGTGTTTAATGCTAATTTCTTTGTGCTTACTATGAGGAATTGATGAGGAATTGCTATTGACTGCTTTCATTAGGAAACTATTGACCCTTCTCCACTGGAGCATCCTGGAGAAGAAATTCACTAAATGCACCCATATTTCATTTTCTGAACATTGAGGTAGAATAGTCTTGCTGAAAGATACGGTTTATTTAATCCAAAATTAAAATTTTATAGGCTACATTACCTAAAGTAAATTGCTTAATACATTCAGATGAACAGCTGCTTTCTAACTGTTTGGCTTCCTTTTTTTCAAGGGCTAAATTAAACTAAACAATAGAACACTATTACTAACAGAAGAGACTTCCAGGAGATCACAGATGCTATACCTACATTTAAGAGGCACAATTTAGACGCAATGATTTTCAATGCATTCCTTTAATAAAGCACAAGTCCAACACAGTCCTCCCAGGTGAGCTTTCCTTTAGTAATATCTTTTTTAGTGTACATTTTACATAGTTTTAAAGCGTAGCTCATGCAGGAAAGGTTTAACGACTGCTTTGTATCAGCATCACATCTAAGTGCCAGGGCCACAGGACAGTTACTCGCTACCCTTAACCTGAGGATCAGATCCTAAATATAAGAAGTGTAACCGTATAATGTCTTTCAGAACTCTGTAACCAATTTGTCATGTGATTTTGCCTTTTTACCTGCCTTCTGTTCACTGATCTGCTTCCTTGAACGGAAGCCACAGGAGAAGCTAAGAACTCTCTAGGACTTTGATGCACTCCAGTTGGCTGCCCTTTTAAATTGATTTATCTGCCCTCTTTAGCAAATGTAGAAATGGAGAAAATTAAAACCACCATGCCCAAAGTAGAAAACAATGTTATGAAATGAAAGAGGTGTAATTCATCACACCTTTGATAAACATCCTTAACTTCCATCCCCTTTGGGTTTCTGATAAAGAGTTACAAATAATCACCATAGCTTTTTATTAACTCATTTGCAGTGGTAAAATTTCTTTTGTCAAAATTACAGCAATTCATGATACAAAACAGGTCAATTTTCGGGCCATCTGATAGAAGAACGTGCACAGGAAAACATGTACAGCGAAGCACTTGCATCTGCCCGAGCTGTGACGAGGATTTCTACGGGACCAGTAGAGAGTCAGGTATCAGAAGAGCAGTGCAGTTTGCCACATGCCTCATGACGTCCCCTACCCACAGATTAGTCTCCTTGAGACTTACTTCAGCTTTTCAAACTTTTATACATGTGTCTGTGTGGCTCCATCGCCAATGTAGCTGTTGTTCAGGCGTCCTGGTAGCAGAATTAGAGCAGGGCCCAAACACACTGTACGTTGCACAAGCACCATTAGATCTTCCTGCACCAGCAAGCCTGGAGTCCAGAAAGGCACAACTTGCTTTTGCTATTTCACAATTACTTTTGACTCCTCCTTGTCACCGCTCTGGGTCTGAGAAAAACACAGCAGCCTCCTGGCATTTTAAAGTAAACTCTGCACCCTTGCAGAGCCATAACCACCTTTCTCAACCACGTATCTCACCCCAGCATCCACTACTCAAACACATCTAGCAAACCCACTTCACTAGCGATGTCAGTGATGACACTGGCAGAGGCAGGCTGGGCCCTTCCAGATTTCCTTGGCCCGCACGTCAGCAGTGATGCCTCCGTGCTCACCCGCTGGTGATGGGCCTTGCTTGACTACACAGGGCCTCCTTGTAGGGGCCCTGTGGACCTCTACAGAGCCGCCTTGTTCTTGAGCATTCCACGATGCTCAAGCTACAATGCTGACTTCTTTCCCCTTCCAAAACCCAAAGGAAGAACAAGTTCCAATGACCCCAACGAAGTGGCCACCCCAGCAGCATGTGCAGCAGCCTTACCTGGGGGCTGTGCGGCCAGGTGCAGCCCATTAATGTTAACGAGCTGTTTTGAGAGCCATCTGTGACGGGTGTTGTAGAAACCCCACGTACTGTCTAGATTTTCATAGACGACGCAGAAGAGGCCCAGCTGCTGCGTAACTTCTGATAAGGGGGTTGTGTAACCCTCTCAGCTGGAAAATCACAAGCTCATGGTGACTGGTTTAGAAAACTTGTACAGTGTGTGCACTCTGTGCACCGTTTTCTAAGATAAGCCTCCAAGAAAGGGACTTATTTGAGCTTTTTCCAAATGTCTTTAGAAGAACTTGCTCTGTAAAGGGAGTAATCAGGATCTGCATCCGTCCCCTTCCAAGCCTTGCCAAAAAGTTACATTTGTTGATGTCACTTCCACAATCTTCTGCAAAAACCTGGTCAGAGTATCCTGCTAATTCACAGTGCACAGGCAGAGCACTGGCGCCAAAACGCTTGAAAACTTGTCACCTGAATCTTGCCCATTGTTGCGGCCATCAAAACCCCCAGTTTTGCCCCAAACCTGGATATTGCACAGGCCGTGGCTGGGAGCAGGGAGCAGATCTCCTCTCCTCGGGGAGCGCACCGGCCGGCCCTGAGCTTTCCCATCACAGCTCTGCTCACAGCCCCTGCACATGCACATGAGCATCTGCCCGCACTGATAATGGCTTTCAAAGGAACGTTTTTTTTCCCCTGTTATCTGCACACTCTTTCCACAAGACCAAAAAAAAAAAAAAAAAAAAAAATCACTTTATTAGCAATTCCACTGAAATTGCTGTCACACCTGGGAGCTGGACAGGCGCGTTATGGAAATGATCTGAGACACTTAGCTTGGATCAAACATGCTTATCTCTTCTGTCACTGCTCTGCTGTACTTGGGTTATGAAAACAAACTAGCGGGGAGAAGAGTGAGGCTGTCCGTACACATGGGCTTGAGCAGGGCATTGCTGCTGCAGGATCACCAACTGTGGTTTTCCCATCCCCAAGCCCTCCTAAGTCCTACCTTCCTGCTGAAGAGATAGATGTGAACAAGTAAAGGGAATAGCAAACAGCCTCGGTATTAGCCTTGAGTTAAGGCAAGACACTTCGCCCTTAAAAGCCATAAACTTTTAAGTCTCGCTCAGATTGCTCTTTGCATTAGGTTTGGGACTCCAAGCCCTACTTGTATTAAGATCTCATGGGACATGAGATGAAATACATTTACACACACACACTTTTGAGGATTCATTTCATAAAAGAGTACACTTTCTAAACATTAGCAGCTGACTCGCAGGTAAAAGGCAGCTACAAACACATGGGGCTGGCAAGACTCGTAACAAGTTCCAAGATGATTCTGCCTCCCCTACAAATTCATACAGGACTTTTTGCCCCAAAGAACCCTCATTTTTATTATTTTATGCTGTCAATTGTCACATATACTCCAATAAATGTGAGAATAAGTTAAATAAAATAAATTGTGTTTACTGCATTTCCACTGAAAGACTTACTGTCAAAACATGTAAGCTGGAGTACCATTGGAAAGCACCTAGTTTTGAGGGAGGGAAGAGTAGGACTCTGTAAGGGGAATGGATTTGTAACAGATTTTACAACAAAAGCAGTAAAAGGCAATTATTCACGTCTATGATCATAACCCTGATTCCTACAGAGGAATTCAAGTGTTTCACGGGTTTAAGCAACTATTGGTAACATGATTAGCAACCTCTCTGCTGCTCTCTTTGAATATGTACTTGGGGCATGATTGAGCGTTGCAGAGTCTTAAACGATTAGGGAGACAAAAAGGCAGACAGTGACAAGAAGGGGAAAAAATAGAAGATAAGAAATGGATTAGTCTCTGAGAAACTGGAAACTCCTCTAGAGACCGTAGGCCTTCAAGTTCATTTAAACCTTAACGAACTTTACATTTCAAATCATATCTAGCGGGACAACTGATAGGATTACACAGCTAAATCCATAAGCATTGATTTTGTCTCAGTCACAGATGCATACTGTGCAGTATTGGAAAATGTGCTAGGAAGATAAGGTTATGACATACAGCAAATAGCATGCAGCCGTGACTTAGATAAACCTTTCTGGGGCTTAAAAACAAAACCAAACCAAACTGAAAACCCAGGAATGTCACACTGTCTGAAAAATAAGTGCTTCTGGAAGTGTGCACAGATGCTTCCCACCGATGGCCTCTCACGCAGAGGTTGCCACAGAAGCAGGGTGAATCACTCTTGCCAGAAAACAGGTATTTTGACTAACTTCGCTTTTTGAAACCACTGTGCATCATTTTAAAATCACCGTATCATTTTCTGAGAAACAGTAAGTTTTTGCTGTGTACCTCAACAAGCTGGCATTATGTTCCCAACTCCGGCAATAACATGACTCAATAGTGCAACTAATGTTTTTAAAACAACATGTTTACCCACCTCAGGTTCAAAGCAGCTTCTTAGCTTCTATGGAAACCAGTAGATGGTTTCATAAATGGTGGGGAAATGAATTCAAGTGCTTCTGAAGTAGTTCAAGAGGTGCCGTGACTCTCTTTCTTGCTCCATCCTTCCCACAAATAAGTAACACTCAAGAGCCCTGGAGCCCCTGACAAAACGGCATCACTTCTACCTTGCTTCCTCAAGGTCCTCTCCAGCATAACCAGGAACTGCCACAAATGAGGTAGAGGAAAGAGTGGATCAGGGATGAGACCTTCTTAAAGATTCAGGGTTGCAAATTTGGACCTCTGTCAGAAAATCCATGGCAGTTGTGGCCACCTGACCCTAATTAAAACACGTCTGGTGTTATTGAAACTACAGTCAGAAGCAGCCAGATGCAACCACCCCCACAGCCGCTACTACTGCTGGCTCTGGAAACTGCTGCCTTTTAATTGTAATTTTAATTAATTTTAATGCTAGAAAGGAGCACATCAAGATGCAGCTGTAATGTAGTTTATAGTTTTTTTATTATTATTATTTATTATTATTATTTTGCTCATTCTTAAAGAAGCTACATGACAGAGGAGTGGCAGTAAGGTCTCATCTCATGATGCTACACCGTCACTCAACTGGAAAAGCATGTTATCAAAGAGCTCTCTCTAGAACCTTTTATTTGGATCCCACAAATATAGGTTATTAACACAAATGGATCTTAAAAGGCCCATATAGTGTAGGACACGTTATACGACATGGATTTGTTCAGCTCTGTTGAGTAAAAGGTTGAAGCTATTTAATTATTGAACTAACTTTTCTATTTCCTGCTGTGCTGATTAGCATAATTAGCTACAATATAGGTACAGAGCAAATACAAGAAAATGAACTTGGTTTTCTTGGTGCAGAGTCACGGAGTGGCAACCTCCACTTGCAGATGCTATGGGAAATCCAGCGTCCAAGTCTAGGGACTCCCAAGAGGTTGCTCAAAACCCACCATCCAAATCTGTGCTCTGCCAAATGTTGACTTAGGCACAGTTAGACCTGCTTTCAACCCCATAAAAGAGAGGGAACTGATCTGAGGTCTCAGCTCTGTACTACCATCCCCGCTCAACCCTCAGGCCTGGCACATGGCCCACTTCCCGAAAACACAGGAACAACTATTCGGTAAAACCCAAACTTAGATATATCTTAAAATGGGTCATCTTCATCAAAGGAAGAAGCGTATGTGTTGATGTGTAGGTATATTTAGTGGAGTGTGGGGGAAGATATGAAGTAGGGCAGCTTTCAGGGCTCATATGTTTTAACTTTAAGCAGAAGGATTGTTTCCAGGGCTTTTACATACTTTGAGCTGTGTTTTTTAAGCATTAAAAATGATCTTGACGGTCTCAGGAACTCTGAGGGACATAGACTGCATATGTGATGACATATGATCTCTGGCAAACTACAACTATCATTAAAACCTGTGATCTGAGAAATATTGGACCAGGCATCATGATGAGAAAAACTTCAACTCCAGAGACACACAGGGTGTCTCAAGAAATGCCTTATGGAAAATCATAAGGATTTCCAAGTTTTACTTGGAAATATAACATAACATTTTGATTATTTTACTGAACTCTGATACATCAACATATATATTAGGTTGGGAACGGGCAGAAATTCAGACAGGCTTTGGATGCAGCAACACACACCGCTTGTTCACGCAGACAACGGCGCAGATTGGGGTTAACAACCAAAGTACAACCACTTAATAGACTCTAAACCTGTCACTTCCTTGAAGGTCACAGCTCCACGTGTAGCGATCCAAGAGTGACACAGCCAAACAGTAGCTGCATCTGAGCAGAGGTTGTGTAACAACAACACTGAAAGGGAAGGCCAGGGGACCGAGGGAGCTGCAGCATCTTAAAGGGCAGACTTCTGAACCCGCTGTCTCAGAAATATTCGTGGTATTTAGCTTCATAATGAAGGAGATTAAAAATAGCATGTGCATATGTACAAGCAATACGAGCCAAATTCTACTACCATTTTACACAGATACAGATTCTATTCATTTTAGTATAAATATACTGGATTCACAGCACTGCAAGTTTTTTTTTTTCTGTTTTTAATGTAAAAAAAAGCCACAATTAATCTAAAAGATTTGTGCCTGGTTAAGAAAACACAAGAATAGGCAGGAGAGCAAGTAGCTGTCTGCAGAACTTTTGGACCTAGAAAAAGAGGCAGACATCTGTGGAAAGTTGAGATGAATGCTGGCAAGATGAACTGAGCTCTGATCACAGATAAGTCCCTCAACTGCCCCTTCTCAAAGTACCTATTATCTTTACTTTGGAGAAATACTTTAAAGAAATATCCTAACCTGTCTTGAATAAAAAAAAAAAAAAAAAAGAGCACATGTTAAGATAAAGGGAAAAGCTATGTAGCCCATGCGAAGAAGTATAAAATATTTGGGGTAATTTTATTGCATAGAAAGTGCATTTCCCTTGTTTTTCTGATACAAGGGCTTCAATTTGTCTTTGGGATTTTCCCTGCAGTTTTACAAGATGATCAGTGTTGCTCTGCGTACTGAGCAGAGGTCATGGCAAAGAAATAGCTATATTAAGGTCTGGGTAATCCCAATCCCGATCACTCGTAAAGCCACGGTTCTACTTGGGTTTGTAAAGCCCCAGGAAGCAGAGATTAACCACTCGGTGGGGCCGGCAGGCGCCGCTTACCCTACTTACAGGTCGCTGCTTAAGCTACTCCCATGCTCTGACATCTGGATGCACCGAGCACCGATTAGGCGGGTCAGCCCATGTGTGTGTATATGTATATGTACATGCATGTGTATATCTACACGTACGTGTATATTCCCTGTCCCATGGCGTTTTCCTTCCCGCACATTGGCAAGGCCCCCTCTGCACAGCGAGCCTGCCTGTCATCCTGCCACCTTGCCCAAATGAACGTGATGAGACCGGGCAGCAGGCAACAATTTTTACTGTCCTCACCAACCCCTCGGATGTTTCTCTGCTAATAAAACCCCCACGCTACCTGATGCATAAAGAACAAGCAGCCAAGCAAGGGCTGCCTTGAATAAACATGCCGAGCGAGCATCCTCCACACAGCGGGGCTTGACAGAGGCGCTTTTGGCAGCGGGAGAAGGAGCTGCTCCGTTATTTGACTGGAAAACGAGCCTCCCGCTCCGGCGAGCGGCGTCCCGGAGCGCGCGGCTCGCCGAGGCCGAGCTGTCAAACGCTCCAGCGACGGGCACTTTGGGCGCTTTCTATATCAAGCGTTGATGCCAGCTCTTTGTTACCAACTTGAATATCGGGTATTGTTAATCAAGGGAAAAGCTAGGTTGAAAGAGAGGGGAAAAAAAAGCCCCTCTCCGCCTGCGCACGTTAGCGCCGGCTCTTTCTGCTACCTTGATTGCATTGTGCAGCTTGGCAAGAGAGCTGCAAAAACCCTCCCCGCGTTACGTAGGTGTAAAAAACTCTATCAAAGAAGGCTTAAAAATAATACCTGGGGTGAACACACGAGGCACACAGATCCTGATTACAGGACGTTAAGCAGTTGAGCAAAACCCTGCGGATCCTGCTTCAGTTTATTGCGGGTACGAACGTGGCTTAGTGCAAAGACAAATTCATACTCAGGGAGAAAACAGAGATAATTTTACAGCAACAACTACGTACTGTTGGTGACCTATTTTTAAATAAACAGCATAAACCTAACCTATGATGCTGCTTAGAAGCAAGCTCCAATAAACAAGCAAGGCAGTAAATAACAGATTGAAAAACAGCAAAATAGTAAGATAGCAAAAGCTATCAGTACTGGACCATCTCTTCTTTTTTCTTTTAATGTGCAAGTATTATGTAATACTATTGTGCAATAATTTTGTAGCTATAAAGATCACATCTTGATTAAAAGCCCAAACTACTATTCATTATAGTATTTGGGAGGATTAGTTTATAAATCCAGGTTTAAAACAGACTTCTGCTGCATAATACTCTGGCAATCTCCGCAAACCACGGACTATATCGAGCTAGATATGCTTAAAATATCAGTTTCCCTTATCTGCAGCTGCCTTCGTATCCTCATGCTGCAAACACGAGGCATCCAAGGAGGGGTGTGGGAGCTGCCAGCCACCTCTTCTGCTCTTTCCAGAAGGGCACACACCATTTTGCTGGATGTGACGAGCTCCACCCTGGTGTTACTTATGTTCTAGGACCTCTGACAACAAGGAAGGGTCTCTCTCTACCACTGCATGTCCATCCAGCACCTTCCACTAAGAACTCCTGCCCAATATTTTTTCATGTATTAGTTCTCTCAAGTTATGAAATTCCATCTCAAAAGATAACATATGGGGAGCAATCTGCAGATGGGAGGGTGAGGAGAGCTCAGTATTTTATTCTGCGTATGTGTTTACTAGAGTTCAAAAAAAGTGATATTTTGCATCTGGGAATGGAGGACACCAGAAGAAAAGCGTACTTTAAGCTTGTCACTTTAGGAAGCATAAAAGCAGGAGCTGATAAAATTTCAAAATAACAGCAATAGGGAAATGTGAGGCTGTGCTCCTCAAACTCCTGAGCTGCGGGACACCCCACTTGACTACAGTATATACAGATAGGAATGCTGCTAACCTGGCAGAAGTTTCTGTGGGAGCTGGGAGTTTCAGGTTGCTCTCTGGGCCAACATGAGCTTTGCACTCAGGCCATATGTCTGCCGTGTTCTCCTGACCAGGGAGGTTTAATTAAGAGCTGTGTAAATCCTGCACAAAGGCGTGAGATGCTCCACAAAAACACATTCCACTGTCAGCTGCTGATAGCTGAAATGTCATTTATAGCAGCCTAAAACCTCCCGATTTTGTAGGAAATGAGCTAATAAACTGGAACAGATGTTGCATGGAATGATACGGGAGGAAAACTGCTGTCTTTCCAGGGAGCAAAGGCAAACCGAGGGCCGAGACTGCGGAGCGGGAAGGTGCGTGGGAGCAATAAATACGGGGCACCGTGACACTGTGGGCCCTCGCCGGCTCAGGGCACCCTAAATCATGGCCCGGACCGCTGCGCCGTCTCCCACGTTGTGTAATGTTGGAGCAGGGCGGTGCGGGGGAGAGCCTCTCCCTCCATCGCTCATCCTCTCCTCCTCTGCCATCTCTACCTGCCCGCGGGGTGTTCGCAGAAAGGCTTCGGGGGCCTCCTGGGGCTGAGCTGCTAAGAGGAGAAAAAGGGATGCGCAGATCGCAGATACCAACTTTGAACGCAGGGAAGATGTCAAGTGCACCTACTAATTGCTGAAATTTGCCACAGTGCAAACAAGCCGCTGTGAATGTTATTAACCTAGAAAAAGCAGCTGCTGGGCGGCGCTGCCTCCTCGCCGGCCGTCGCCGCGAGGCCTGCAGCGGCGGGCACCGCGTCAGCGCCCTGTCAAGGTGACGCTGCCGAACACACGCGCAGGCAGCGCCCACCAAAACCTGTGCTGCTGGTGAGGGAACAAATTCAGCAAACACGGTGTTCTGGTGGTTAGGAAATGGCAACAAAACTCTTCAACAAGCAGTCCTGAATCCCTTTATCAGTATGAGGTGCTGGTGGCGGATGGAAGTTACACCCTTTTCAACCTCCTCTTCTTGCCCATGTTTATCATGAGCACACAGACAGATAAAAACACCTGTGAAAGCCGAGGAGGGTCGCTGCACTTATTGAATAACCAAAACCACACTTGAGCCACTCTGCCCGAGCATGACTTAATCCTTCCTGGCAGAACCATCTTCAGGGAGATCCTTTCACACATGAGCTAGCAAGACGTATCTGGAGCTCAGTCCAGGCTCTGTGCATACCTCCTCCTCACCCTCCTTTTTATTGCCATCAGGTTTTTGATTTGATTTCCCACTCTCTTTCCTCTGCCTGAAATACTGTGGCTAGTGATGTTCCTCCTTTCCCTCATTCCCAGGCCGCTCACTGGTCTGAGGCCCATACTGGAGCTCTAGTATGTAGGAGTATGTAGGAGTTCATTCTTAGGGTTGTGCCAAGCTTTCTTTTCTTACAACAGAATGAAAATCCTTCTATTCTACAGTTTATTTGCTAAATTCAGTCTTTGCATTTACTGTATATCTGCTTCTCAGACCACAAATGCATTTTCAATGCCAGTACTTGGATAATAGCTCTAAAGGGTTTTGAAGAGAAAACAGATAAAAAGCTGCTTTGAAATCTGTCCTTGACAGATCTCGCTGTTGCTTTTTGGGAGAAGGAGTTGCTCTAGTTCTGCAATTTGATTAAACAAACATTTTTAACCAGCTCGGCACACACCAGCACAAATACACACCTCCTGCCCTCCAGAAAGCTGTGCCTCTTCATCGCAACCCTCTCTCCATACGCACTGACCAAACTGTGAGACCCGTGAAGAAAACTGTGCCTTTTTGCGTTATTTACACAGCAAGACCAGGTACGTTGCTTGGAAGAAAAACATGGTCTTTATGCATCCATTTTCTCTCATTATTCCCTAGTGATGAGAGAGCAGCAGGCGACAGAATTTAAGTATCACTTTGTCTCACAAAAAGGCCCCAGCATGTTTCAAACTCCACCTAGTCTATCACCGGGTGCCCAAACCTACTGTAATCCAGTTCCTCTGAGGCCAATCCCCATCTCAAGAAAGAAAAATCACAATGAAATATCACTCGGGAGACTGGAGCATTTTCAGCACCAACATCAAGTGGCCTACTTCTTCCTTCTCCAGAGTCAAAGGATGATACGTTTTTTTTTTTGTTGAACTTAAATTGCTTTGATTGAATGCTAACTCCTCTCAACTTTCCAAGAGATTTGCTCAGTGGTGTGCAGGTCTACAGGTCCTATTTTATTCCCCATCCTACTGTGCCCTGGGCTCTGTCACTGAATTATGGATGGCCCTGTGATGTCAAAGTAAGTTGAGTGTCTTCAAGGAATGAAGGTGGTAGAAAAGCAGGCATCAATATTGTTTTAACCAGCACCTGACTTTATGGGAAATTTCCTCTAAAAAGAAAACATATCTGTAAGCAATGAAGACATTTATGTGGGATCAATATCATGAATGCTATTTTTCTAAATAGCTACAGGATGAAAAGGCTCCATTTATTCTCTTCATGGCCAACGTATGCTAAGTGAACACCTATTACACTGAAATCTTACAGCAACTCTTCCATCAGTCTTGAAAATAACCTGGAACTTGTTTGTAAGAACAGCAAAAGGAAGAATAACTTAAAATTCTGCAGATCAATAGTACAACAAAACCAGCGTTCAGAAACATCTTTTTCCTCTCAAAATCATTGAAGGTCACATTTTCTCAGGAAGCCTTCATGGATGACCTTTGAGCATTTTGATGCTTCTGAGCAGATTTTTGTTGACTATTATTTAATCTGACATCCTTTTCTGACCTGTTACACGAGGCAAAAGTGGGGAGAGGCTTACAGCAGCCACATGCACCTTTGTAAATGTGTTCCGCATAATTGTATTTCCCTACAGCATATTTATTTCAGTTTAAGGACTCAAAGCAGAGCTTTTTCTGATGTTTTATTATGGACAGCTGTTCTGTAAATTACAAAGGATTTTATAGACTGTAAGAAGTGATTCATAGGCAATCTGCTTTCTTAAGATAACTTACTAAAGGTCTTTCCTTTAGGCCTCAAGGCTTGCAGGAAGAATTTTGAATTTAAACAAGATTAAAGTTATGATAATAGTGCCCCATTATGAAATCTATTCTAGGCAAGTTACATTGAGAAGGGGGAATAAAGCTGTGTGGCTTTGTTTGTTTGTGATAAAGGCTGCTTTTTTTCTTTCGATATGTGTTAAATAAGCAGTATGTCCCTTAGTTCGCATGGCTGATCACTGTGATAAGACGTAACCAAGAACAATACTATATTACGTTATTCCTTTCTATAAACTTCTTTATTTCTTTGTCAGAAAAATGTTTTCTGCATTTGGTCAGCTTTCCTTTTAATCCAATAATAATAGGCATTCTAATCTGTGATCCACGCAAGTTTGCCTAAGAAGCATTCACTTGAAAGGGAAATGGAGTGTCTTTTTATTTAACTCCTAGCTGCTTGGATCTTTAGAGCCAACATTTCCTGCATCTCCTTCACAGCCAGGTATCTGTAAATTACTTTCCTCAAGAAAGAAAAGAAAACGCAAACAAAATAAAGAGAAAGGAAGCAAGGCAACTTTTTAAACCTGCACACTCTCTTGTGCCTGTAAGCGCAGTTCTTGGGAAGGGAAGCCTGGCCACGGACCGGCTCCTCAGGAGCTCAGGTCCAGCGCTGCCCGTGCAGTGAAACGACGCTGCTGGGGCAGTATGTGTGCGCATGCCATGAGCAGAGATGACAGAAGCTGCCTTTTCCTCAGCATGGAAGACCAAAAAAGAGATGGATCAGTGATCTCATCCCATATGGCAGGTTGTTTGTGCCTGACCTCAACACCAGGTGTAAATTAATAGGTATTTTTCACAGTTACATCAGCCTGTTCCATCCTACACCCATATGTGTGCCTGGAGACTCCAATGCCAAGCTCCAGAGAAGCTAAGTGCTGCAGCGAGATGCTCCTCAACGCTACAGCCACATGACTCACAGGAAGCCTCAAAAATATTCGCTTATGATTCCTGTAAGGGAGTTTGGGGTTTTTTTTAAGTCATTGATTATATCTTTATACTATTTTTATCTGCTGTGAAAACAATCCTGCTGAGCTGCAAGCTACGAGTGCAAAGTGCACTGTGGGCACAGTTAAAAGCAACCGCGTGGCACTGGGAATCCTGAAGAAACAACAACAACGAAAAAACAAGGAGTATGAAACAAAAAATAGCCTCGCTCCCCTCCATTCGCAACACCTAAAACAACAGCCTGTGAAAATGGTTTCATTAAAAAATAACAAGCACACGCTCACCAGGGGATAGATCGGGGCGAACCGAATAAAAAATTCTTCAATCATTGCTGAAGTAGGTCAACCAGCATTAATTCAAAGGGCAAACATTCAAAGCGAGCCTGTCGCCCGCCCCGGCTCGCCCCGGCTCCCCGCTGCAGGCCTGCCTGCCCTTTGACAAGGCCATGGGGACACCTGGCCCCACGTGTCGCTTCATCCCGAAGAACCACTGTGGCCGCCCCCTTTCTCCCCACAGCAACAGCGCCTCAGGCCGCGCGTTGTGGCCTGGTTCAGGCCAACGCGGAGGGGAGCAGGGTTTGCTGGTGTTTGGCAGCAGTTGCTCCAAAATGAGACCGTTGCCCCAAACCACGCAAACCCAGAGTGCCCAACATCACTAAGCTGTGGCCCCAGGAGGTGGTTTCTTGGCTGGAGTAAATCAGCCGCCCTGGGACACTGTTCCCTTGAGTTGACCTTCCGTCAGGGAGAAGTAGCGCTGATGTATGGCACAGTATTAATTCACTTAATGGCCTTCAGCTATAAGCTTTCTGCTCGTAGCAAAGCTGGCAGAGCACTAGATGTTCCTCGCAACTTATTTATCTTGTGGCAATAGATTTTATGAAGCATTATTTGGCTCGAAAACCCCCTCTCTCTTTTCCCAGGTGAAAGTCATCTCATTTATACCGGGAGAGAATAATTCAGGTCACCAAGAAAGCGAAGCATTTTTTTTTCCTTCAGCTGACTCCAGTAAAACACATTAACCTCCGCTTCCGAACCCGGCCAGCCTTTCCAAACACAACCCGCGGGCCGCGCTGCTGCAGCGCAGGCAGGGGAGGTTACGCCGGGGGGCTGCAGGGTCCTGCCTGCTTTATTCAACATTCCGCCTAATGAAACAGCTGTCACACTTTCCTCCTTTCTCTCCCAACGCCAAAAAAGCTAATTAACCCTGTTCCCAGCAAGATAATGGCCAGGCACTGCTTTCCCTTGCTCCTGCTTACGGCACAGACGGTCCAGAGGCAGGGACATGAGCGGTGCTCACATTTCACGGCAATATTCTACATTTTTTTAGCATGAAAGGGACCTGCTTCTTTGCTCCATTGGCACATATTAGTCAGCCGCTCTTCTAAGGAGGCAGGAGAAATAACATGAAGCTCGGTGCACTTCATGTCTCCCTTGGAAAGCACTTCAGGGAGTCAGGATGCTGAAAATACCCATTTTGGATTGCCTGTAAGGACAAATGCAACTAAGTCAGATGTTTTCTTCTCCGGGACAGAGGCCCATCCTTGCACATACCACTTAAATCACAAAGGCTGCATTCTGCTTCCACTGATATCAACAGGGATTTTGTGCTTGATTTTACTGAGAGCTTTATCTGCTCCTAAGAGAGGAGAAAAAATCAATGCTCTGTAAAGGCGAGCAGAAGCGAGACTGGGCTGCTAGCAGCCCTCCATGGGGACACACACTGGGGCCTGCATTCACGCTGGGCTCTTGTGCAGAGCCAACATCAGAGCCAACATCAGGCAACAATCCCGGCACCGTGGTTCCAGGGTACGAATTCCAAGGGGCACATTCAGAAACCTTGCAGGATTACTCAGAGCAAAAGACTGAGTGATTGGCCCAGCATCTGTCTTCCAAGCAGACCCCTCATAACAAACATTTTCTTTTTTTTTTTTCGTATTTCTGATTGAGGCCCAATGTCCAGTCCCTTGCACATCTGTTTCCCTTGGAAGTGGAAGCTCCAGTAGCAGCACCATCTCGGCCCCGTGGATCATTTTCCACATCCTGGTGGTTATGCTGGTACAACTGGGAGCCACAGGAGCCCCAGCCAAATTCAGCACTAAGCCTGAATGGAGTCAAACTTCATCCAGGAGCTCAGGAAATAAGGACTGACACCAGGGCCTACCACAAACGCCTGGCCTACCGCAGCCTGGCCTGGAGGAATAGAAGGCATTTAACCAGTCCTTCTGTGCATGGTGAGCACTATCACAGGAAGATTATCATTGAAAGTATTATGCTAATTCTAATTTATAGTGAACAGCAATTTTACTATTAATTGTTGGCACTCCTCTGACCTCCTAATTCAGCATGTCAACGGCTTCTTTCAGCTCAAGCAATTGGCATCCCTATTGCACCCTTGGGCTACAATTTTTCCAACAAGAACAGTCTAGACACTGGATTTCAGGGCTTGTTTTCCCCCCATTCTTGGGTAAAATGCAATTCTCCATTACCTGGAAGCTCGCTGCCACAGGGCAGGAGGGAAGCGGGGCTGGTGGGAACATCTAAATGGAGATGAAGGAGCCGGTGCCTGCAACGAGTCTCCTCATTGGGGCTTGCAGGCCGTGGGGTTGAGCAGGAAAGGGGCTTTCCACCTCGCATTCCCAACCATGCACCCCCGCCACAGACGTGGAGGGATATTTTTCCTCCATGGAGCCTGAAAATAATGAAGCCTGAAACTTGACATAATTTCTCACATCTTTGGCGTCTTGATTTCTTTCCAACTGTACTCTGTCTTAGGACGCCTTCTTCGCATCTCCTATCCATCAGAGAGTCCTTGTCTTTCGTTCCTGCAACTTCTGAAGCTTTTTTGTCTTGCCATGCAGTGTATTTCCTTGCTCAAATCTCTGTTTGGAGAGGAGAATAGCAACACAGTTGTTAATTTAAAACAACACTGTGGAACTATTACCCTTTTGTACTCCATTTTCTCTTGCCAATTACATATATCTGAAAGACTTTACTGCGCCGATTCTAAAACACATAAACGGAGCATCTGGACTTTGTCTTAATGAGATAAAGTTTGGTCTACCCTTTCTCAGGGGGATGGCTTTTACTGTATAATTGCTAGCAATGATTGCAGAAGAAAGCACAGGCTCTGCCAGCAGCACAGAGCACGGGGAGCCAGGGGATCCGGAGGAGGCCGCCTTGCCTTCCGAAGGGATCTTGGCTTTGGTCTGATGAGACCGCAATGGCAGCGGTGGGAAGCCCCGCTCTGCTGGCCGCCCCAATCCGCTCAGCGCCACACAGCTAAACGTGGCCCCTTCTGCATTTCCAGCTGACTCGTTTGGGGAGAGGAGCTTTGTAATGTCAGGCCCAGAGGCTCTTAGTCCTGCTCCTTTAGGATGCTCCCATGCAAAATTCCTGGCGAGCCTAAGAAGCTTAATATTTTATTCCCACGGCATCGAGTTATCAATTGAACTCTTAAGCAGGCAGACTCCCTATTCAGCCAAACACGGAGAACTTGGAAGAGTCTCTTGGAAGAGACGCCTATAAATCTTTTGCAAAAAGTCCAGCCTTTTGATCCCATGGAGGAAACAAGATCTCAGCTTGCATTATAAAAAAATGGTCTTGAGATGTTTTCTTTGCAGAGCTTGGCTTGAAAGCCTCAACGATGCCGACTTCCTGCGGGAAGTGAAAGGAGTGTGAGCGAGACTCGAGCGCTAGCCTGCTCAGAGCCAATGCGGACGACTTTTCTCCTACCACAAACTCTGAAGAGAGATGGCTCAGTCAGCCTAGGGTACATAGAAAGTCCCTATTTCAGGAGCTTTCTCCAAATCATTAGTTCCAGCCTGCGCATAGGAAGGGAGACAAATCCATTTCATAGCACTGCGTGGAGTTTGTACTGCTCAAGCTTTTCTTCTCACTCCCACCTACAGCTCTCCTTTTTGGCAAGCCTCCCATCGCTCTCCTCTTTCCTATCTTTTGCTGCTTCTTTTGTTAGAACGGAAGAGCAAAACGAGTCCCTTAATAAAAGCAAAAAATGTGCAACAGACAACGTGATCTCCTTCACAAGCGCCGTGCAGTGTTTCCATGCTCTGCCCCCTCATCTTTCTCTGCCACACAGGTATCTCTAATAACCTAGATCCAGAAGATTAATTAATTATACTCCTTGCAGAGACACGGTACGGGCTGCCAGGGCTGCCTTGACAAAAATAAGACAGGCAGCAGCCATCTCCGACCACTACATCCCCCTGAGAGAGCAGCTCCACAGACAAGGTCCATCCTCAATGGGAATGGCTGGCAGGGCTTGAAGCAACACTCATCGCATAGAGATGGGCTGGTGTGTGACAAGCAGCCCGTTAGCTTCTCAAAGACAGGCTACACTTAACCTAAAACGCGTGTGAGCGCTCGCCATGTAGGCTCTGCCCTGTGCATTTCATTGCAGCTGCATATCTTGAATTATACGGTCCTCGTTCCCAGCTTTCCTAGGAATTTTCGATGCCCTGCTGAACTCCCGCTATGAAGTAACTAGGTTTCTACCGTGTCAGCAGGCACCTCATTACTCCCCACCTTTCTCAAAACATGTTGGGCAGCACCTGCTCCGGAGTTGAACTCTGCAGCCCGCATTAATCACCGCCCCCCGCGCGGGGCGCACAGAGGAGGCCTTGTCC
Source organism: Rhynchotus rufescens (assembly GCA_032273925.1). Classification (NCBI taxonomy): domain Eukaryota; kingdom Metazoa; phylum Chordata; class Aves; order Tinamiformes; family Tinamidae; genus Rhynchotus; species Rhynchotus rufescens. The sequence goes on along the minus strand of JAVCKT010027880.1, from coordinate 44,204 downwards.
TCCTCCCCTCCGTCCGCTATCTGGGTAATCTAATTCCCCCCGCGCACCCACGCGCAGCCTTCACTTCATCCTCCCCGCTTAGGTAACAAATCTCACTCACAGGCTTTGGAGAAAGAACTTTATAACATGACTTTTGAAAAAAAAATGTATTTCTATTGAGTATTTTTGTTAAGCTAGGCTAAACAAAGGCTGTAGTACCTAAAACACAGAGGTACATTAATGCATTAATGTACAATGTGTCACAACAAGTGATTTTCCCTGTCACAGGGAATAGATTCACTGGGCACCATAACACTCCTCTCCTTCACAAAGTCTTTGCAACCGAGAGCCATTCTTGTTAGATACTTGAGCTTGTTTTCTGTGATAATCTACACTTAGAGTAATTTGGCAATCGAGGTCCTTGATATTCCAGAGGTCTCGGATGAATGCCATCTGATCCCAGTGATTTATTGACATTTAATTTCCTGAGCTCTTCCATTTTACACGCACACACACATATAGACAAATTTTTTTTAGCAGACGCCTGTCAAAGATCCCTGCACCTTTACCCTCCAGATTTGTCACGCTGAGAATTTATTCATTGTTCTCTGCAGTAAAGACCAAGGAAAAAAATCATGCAAAGCATTTACAGTATTCTTATCTTCTCTGATTGCTCCCTGATTTCTGTAGCTTCCAGCTCCAGATACACTTCAGCATTAGCTTTCTATTTCCCTTTCGTTATGCAGATTTTCACACTTTTCCTAGCCCTCCCTGAGCACCTATTTTAAACTTATCTGCCAATAGCTTTGACTTCATCCTGTAAGCACACACACAGAGAACTTCAGATGAATTTCCATATTTAACAGTGCTTTCAAGGCTCAGATCCACTATACATCTTGTAACACAAACTGGTTTCTTTTGTGTTGCGTTTTATGACCAAACACTGGAAGAAGATAAAAGCCTGTATTTTTATGTTTTCTCCATATGTGTTCATGTATATAAGGAAAATCTTGAAGGCTTGTTCCAATGCCAGGGCTTTCTATGAACACTAGACAATAAGAACGTCACTTCACATTACGGTATGAATTACTTATACATATTTCATTATATAGCATGAATTAATTATATTGCCAGCACCGTGTCAAGGGCTCAAATCAGTTGCCTAAACATAGGTATCTAAGGCCATTTGAGATTCTCTCTCCTGAAAAACAAGCTTCCACTGGCTTGGCTTGAGTTAAAAATCCATTTTTGTTTTACATACTGTTTTAAGTGCCTTTTCTCAAGTAGCAAGATTTACCCATGAGATGGGAGATGATGAGAAAGGAGACTCTCTAGCCACAGTTAACACACCAAAGCAGAAAGTTAACTTCCTAAAAGATAGGACTGGCTGGAGAAAATGCTTAATGTCAGAAAAAGCTGAATTACTTCAGTTTGTAAAATCTAATTTGCAAACTGTGATGCTTTTCCCCCCATATGTTATCGCAAGCCCAAGCTAGATAATGATCCTCATTAAGGTATTAGCTCCAGCTAGATTCATGAGACCCTTCAGAAAGGGAGAAGGGAGGAATAATGTTTTGAAAACAACTCTGAGGCTCATACAGCTTCAGGTTCCCACAGACTCCCCCATATGTCTTTGGGATATAAATCTCGCAGCCCTGGACCTATAGCTCTGATAAAACTTCCATATAAATAGGGGACTTCTCACATCCCTATTAAATGCTCGTAAGTTTCCTTGAAATACATAGGTGTTGTCCCTTCTTACTCAAGGAATCTGCCACATCTTCATGCCATGCCAGAATGTGCCACGTCTTTAGGGCTCTGCAATTTGAGGCCTTTCCCACTCGGTGGTACCAGAGATGCCAGGAGACCTGGACATGCACATGAGCATTTTGAGCACAGGGCTCTGGATGAAGGGAGTACTCAGTGCCCGAGGCAAGGAGGGGATTTCTGGGAGGAAAGGAGTGACTCATGTCCTTAGCCGCCAAACCAGTGCAATTCTAACAGCAGGGACCCGTGGGACGTGAGGGTGGCAGTGTGTGCATCTCCCCTGCAAGGAACACAAATATTACCAACAAATATTGACGGATTCTGCAGATTCCTGGAGAGCACCAGCTTCCAAGGAAGGATCACAAAGTAGCCTGCCTGGGGAGAGAAGCACATTGGTATTCCAGTGACAAGAGTTACCTCTACGGCTGTGCTCGAAGGACCAGTGCCCACCTCAGCGCGGCTCAGTCGCCTCTGCAAGACACCGAGCATGGGCAGTGTAGGAGAGACAGACGTTATTTGCCTGTCCTTTATTGAGAGTTCCAAGAAAACCAAATGTTGCCGTCCCTGGAGACTTTCGCAGAGAAACTAAGTGACAGGGAAGATAAATGCTTCCTACTGCCAGCGACATACCCGACGCAGAAATACAGAGAATATTATCATAACGCTCCGCTTTAAACGCCTTTATTAGAGAAACAAGATTTATGCTTCTGGCTCTGAGGGAGGGCAAGAGAAAGTGCAGCCGTATATAGAGCCGGGATGTGCGTGTTGGATCAGGCACCTGGAAGGGAAAAGCAGTACCAAGGGATGTACCTTTAACCTACCTTTGCCTAACAGGACCCTCCTTGCTGAGCTCAACTGCCTTGATTTCTTTCTCTTTAGATCCTCCAAAAACCCTTTAGATCCTCCATTCAGTATCTTACGATCTAAGTCAGATCCCCAGGAAGGGTCCACTCTCCTGTTCTTTATACTTATAAATAAATATGGCAAGTAGGTGATAGAAGAAGTAAGTATGGTTCATCCAGTAGTTTTGTGTGTGCACAGGTGTGCTGCACACAGAAGCATAAAGATACCACATATATTAAAAGACCTGCAAAAGGCAATTGTCGGCACCCACAAGCTTGTGATACTCACTTTAGGCTAATGTATTTGCTTAAACTTCACAGCTAACCTTTGACTGCTAAAGAGAAGAAAATCCCGAGTCTCTTGGCGCCCAATTACATCCATTCAGCATATTAGTTCAGACTTAGAAGTTAAGTGCAATCAGTGCCAAGGAAATGTCCAGAAACAAGGACAAAGAGATATACTGTCCAACCCAGTGTTTCAAGGGAAGGATCCCTGAAATGAGTCGGCCAAGCAAAGAGTATTATCAGGAAGCATTTTTAAATCTCTATTTTATGATGATTTTTTTTTGAAATCAGTAAAAGCACGGACTAGTGCCTTGCATTTCTACCATCTTGCCTATGCTCTGTGTCTGTGCCTCAAACCCTAGGGATTCCCCGCCTGTTTATACCTTGTAAAGGTGTTTAAATCCTAGTGGCCGTGCAGAAGCAGCTGTGTTCCCCCCTCAGCAGCTTGATAAACGAGCATTTGTTAAATGAGGAAAAACCTGCAATCTAGGGCAGGCTCTGTCCTATATTCCGAGCGGCTTCCCACCCACATCGTAACAGGTACATGCTTAGTGTGTGGCTCACACCGGGCCAGACTGGAAAAGATGCTGATATCTTAAAAATAATTTAAAAAGGGGAACGTAGGCTAGACTGTAACTATGTGATCTGTGAAGGGCGCTCAGGGTCTCGGGAGACGTGACAAGGAGGGAACCCTGCGGCCACCCCACATCCTCAGCAAGAACTGAGATGCTCCCCCATCTCCATGACCCCTGTTTTCCATGTCTGCCAGCGGTTCCTGTATCTCCTGCATCCAAAGGGCTGCAGGCCGCCCCTGGCTTTGCCCCACGCAGGCGCCAACACGGCCACTTGCATTCAAACCAGGCAGCAAGCACCCAGCTTCAAATACTCTCTTTTTGGAGCTTAAGAATAACGTGGGTCTGCACAACACCACCATCTTTTGAGCCCCCTGCAGAAGAGCCTGCATTGGCCTATAGATGCTTTTTACTTAGAAATGAATGATCCATCTGTCTTAGACACTTGTGGAGAACAAATTACCACCCACCTATGCGCTCACCTGCACATCATGTTCATTTTTGTGGTCATTAACAGACTTCCAGTAGATGGTGTCATTTCCTCTCTCCAACATGAGGAGGTTGGAGACCTTGCATCTAGAGTTCCCTAATTAATTAATTTCATTTTTTTTCCCTCATTGCACGCTGCTCAAGTGAACCTGCACATGCACTTGGGGCTCTCTCTTTGCAGATTCACAAACTTTGTCCCAAAGTAGCTGGGTCCCCAGGAAAGCTATGCAACTCCCATCTCCTGCTTTCCAGCAGGGGAAACCAAGAATGAGTCTGGCCCAGGGAATTGCAGGAATTGATTAAGCACCAGCAACTACGCAAAGATTTAGGATTTCACTTGCCATCATTAGTGTTAACCTTCATTACCAGCCCAGGAACTGCAAGGCTGCTGCAACCTCCCGCAGATGTATTTCATCTCTTCAACACAGGATCTTGGGAGACATTATTTCTTTAAACACAATCACCTCCACGCAGTGTGTGCTCCTCTGTTTGTCCATCAGTCCCTGTCTGATGTCAACATACTTTCTGTTTAAGTTTGCTTCCAGAATTTGTCGGGTTCTTATTATGCACACTTCTTTCCTGCTAAGATATGGAGCTGTTCATGGACAGATCAATCCATAGATAAAGAGAAAAGAGATTAAATGTGATTTCTTTTCTAAAGATTGAAGTCTGTATGAATAATATAATGTATCTCAGACATTTTGGTGACCAAAAGAATTATATGGATTGTGTAGCAGCATGAAGATAAAATTAATTGTGTCTCTTTGCATGGTATCTGTTATGAAAGCTGTTAAAATAGTTTTGTATATTTAGGATGAGTTGAGGAAATGTCACTTTCATGATTTTTTTCCCCTCTCCTTTCAATCGGTGTTCTTTTATTTTCATTTTTGTACACCTTCTAAGTGTATCCTGCTGTATTCACAGTTCATCATGATGAGTTTCATATTTAGTGAAAAACGAGAAATCCGCACCCTGAAGATCCCAATTATTTGGTGCCCTCAAAGATTTTTCTTTGGAGTATCAATGAAGAGGATGGAAAGTTTAGTCAGGAATAAGTGGTGAAATTTCTTTCCAATAAAACATTGTTTTAGAGGAGGGAGAGGCTTAGTAGCAGCAGGCTTGACAGCTGAAGAGGACTGAAAAAAAAGCAAAAGGTTCCTCAAGAAGCTCTGCAATTTTGCCAGTTTGCTTCATTATCAGGATAGCTTTCTTGCAGATCTAATTCTGCCAGATATCCTTGAAGGGAAAAAATAAAACAGAAAAGAGTCTGGCATTTTCCTCCATACCAAGCAAAGAGCTGAGTTCTTCCAGAAAGGTATCTCACAACCTGCAATGTCACCTGCTCTTGTCCCCATGACCTTTTGGGAGGGAGAGTAGTTAACTCTCTGCAAACCAAGGGAGGACTCTTTTGAGCAGCTAGATGTGATTGTGAATCTTTTTTTAAAATGATAAATGCATTTGCTAAGTACCTAGCTGTAGGATATGCCTAGATCCTATGGGACGCCGAATTCCTACTCACAGGTCTGGAGACTTTGAGATATTAATTGGAGGACAGTCTGAGTCTCTGTGTTCCTGGGCTTTCTGCCAGTTAGTCGCCAAAGGTGAATTATCAGGTATTCAGATTTACTGTGTAAAGAGTTAAGTGCAGAGACTGCTCTTTTTTAGAAAGCTTACACTCAGAGTCTGATGAGACCATGAATCTCCCCAAGGTTCAAAGTGTTTAATTTTTGCTTTCCTCTTTCAAATACCCTCTCCTTCTGGATTCAGATGTCTTCAAATTGGGGATGGATTTGAATCTAAAATACTATTCAATGTCAGCACTTGCTGCATCTACTGTTTCAGTTATGTGAGTCAGCAGCACTATAAGATGGAAAAGGCAAAAGAGGTGAGACAACCCTTAGACTCTGGACAAGTCAGGGCTCCTTGAGATCATGCACTAGCCAAGGCAAAAACGTACAGAAAGTTAGCTCCTTTTTACTGCAGGAGTTCCTTTTTTTTTTTAATCTTTCAAGCTTTGGACCAAGCTTCAACTCTTACAGGCCAGGATCCAGCTACCTATGAAAGTCCCAAACAGAACCAGAAAGAAAGTGGCTAAGACATCACAGGTGAGGCTATTTTTACAATGATGGGAGTATATGTGGAACCAGAAAGAGCAGAAACTTCTATGTGCTCATACAATAATGGCTCCAAAAAGCCACTGTTTTCCTGACCTTGCAGCAGTAGATATACAGGCTAATGGTTCTTCAGCATGGGATCTGGGTGAAATTCCTCTATATGTTCATGAGAACAACCTTCATAGCAGGAGGCAGGGACAGGAAAGAGTCCTATACACATTTTCTATGGGCACCCATCTACAGAAAATCTCATACACTCTCTGACCAGCTGAGTTTCCTTCCTAACCCTGCAACATGCAGACACACAACCCATTTCCAAAGAGGGATTAACATCTGCTATTTCCATTTCACACTTCTTAATGCAGAAAAGTGCCTTTTGCAACAGTGCTACCCACTCATATGTGTTCATGGTCATCGTTGTCCTGTTATGGAAGTAACCCAGGACCATCACTTGCTCAGACGTGACACTTTGCAAATGAGACTGTTGCATCTGCAGGATTCTGCTTCTCTCAGAAGGGGTTATCACACAAATTACTTGGTTTGGGCTTGTTTCAGTGTAGTAATCTGGAGGAAGAGAGGGAGGAAGAAATATAATGAGAAAGGAAGAAACCGGAGAGCAAGCAAGCAAAGGTCTGAAACGCACCCCTAGCCAGAGGTATGATGCATGGGAAGCAAGAGTATTTATAGCTCACTGAGGCCTGCCTTTTACTGCAATAACAGGGACATCATTTACTAAGCAAACACCAGCTGCCTATAGATCCCCGGCACCTGACCATTTAGCCAGTTCAAAAAGCTTCATCAAACACTGACATCTATTAAGGAGGAAAGGCAGAGCTTTCAGCACTGAGGATCAGGGGAAAAAATCATACAGCTTGTTCATCTTGGAGGCATGGGAAGTCATTTGGGGCAAGCATTTCTTGTCTTCTTGCACACGTTGCATCAACCTGCCCCATTATTCTCCTCTTTTTGGAAGATTTTCATAACACCTGCCCAAATCCCCTTTTCTGTATTCTAAGCCCCAATGCGTTGTCCTGTGGGAACACAGAAAGATGTTTAATCCCTTCTTCTTTATAGTAGCCTTTTATGCCTGTGTAAATACACATATCTCACCATCAAAATTGGTATGGAAATTAATGGAAAACAGAAAGGAAGTGAATTCTGAAAACCTCTTAAACACGAAGAGTCTCTAATTAAAGAAGGGCATAGCTGAAAGCATAAAATTATGTACTATCCAAACAAAAATATGGTGTCCAAACATAAATGTTCACAGTGCACGACCAAAAACCGTGTTGATCACAATCACACTTCCAACTTAGGCTCAGATTGCGAAGGACATAGAAATATACAGCCAATATTGAGCTCTGAGTGTGTCTAGGGAATGTGCCATAAGATAGGGGCTAACATAAGGTAAGTGCATACAGCCAGGAGGATGATTTCCTGCTGTAGGCAGCCATGGCTGATGGAGACACAATTCACGTTTTGGGAGCACAGCCATGTGAATCATCAAACAGAGGAAGATAAAAATCCATAAAGTACTGCAAGGAGGTGATGGTGGAAATTGTTTTGGGTTTTACAGAGGATAACTGCAGAGACAGGCAATATAGTTCTCTCCTAACAAACTATCATGGGAGATTACTAGTTCGTTTTAATATTATACTCTGGGCTAACTTAGAGCAGACCTATCTTAGACTGTTTATTCTTCAGGAGAGATGTTTTCCTGCAGGTTTTTTCTGTGCTGCCTGTCATAAATGCAACCATGACCTTGGCCAAAATTACCAAAATATTCATCTAATTCCTACCAACCTGAAAAGGGACCTTACTTGCTTCACCCTGTAATCTGAACTGTAGGCACAACTTGAGTTGCAGACAGTTTTTTTTCCTTCACACATTTCCCTCTCCTTTTGCTTAGCTGACTTCATTGGGATGAAAATTCTCCTTGGAAAGCCTGGGATGACAGAGCAGAGCTGTGACAATAGGGCAGGCCCTCTTGAAGCAGGAGCTCTGCAGCCCTGTCCATCCTCTCCCTCCAACCTCTTCCCACATCCATGCCAACCTTTCCCCCCAAGCCCCATCACTAGCACTTTTCCTATTTAAGCCAACTTCACAGACTCATCCGTGCTCTCCAGTGACCCGCATCTCTGCCAACCTTTCCATCTGTTACCCTTCCCGCTGCCCAGGACCATCAAGAAGCCCAGTTTCATGTGCAGTCTCAAGCCAAACAGACAAGTGAGTGAATAAATCAGTGATTTAAAGGAATGTGGGCAGTGAAAAAACTGCCCGTTGCCCTCTGACTTTTACCAGGGCACATCTAATTTTACCCCGACAGTAAAATGGCCTGGGGTAAAATATGGCAGTTTTAGGAGAGAGAAGATGGTGAAGGATTCAGATATAATCTTACCAGTGCACCTAGGAAAAAGTTACTGCTTTCTTTTAATCAAGACTGATTTCTGAAACTAAGGATTGCTAGAGGATATAATCTTCCAATGTAAGGGAAAAAATGAGGTAAATCTGATGCTAGAGGTCTTCCACAGCCATATTTTTCATTAATTTATTTGGAAGTATGAAGCATCAGAAACTCATCCATAAGAGGTTAGTGACCAGGGCACACATGGAGGAAAATAATCATGGCTGGGGAATGCTGACACACGTCCGTTCCCCTTAGATAAGGCATTTTAGTTTGTCTGTTTATTTCATAAAGTGCAGGTGGATAAAGTGCATATATAGTCAGAAATAAAGGTGAATAAAAAGAAAAAAAAAAAAAGGAAATTAAGTGAAAACTTTGGCTTAAATATTAATAGAAAAATCCCATTCAGTAGTAGTCACACGATCTCCCTCCAGAAGGACAGACCTCTAGATAAGGAGTTAACATGATGGGAGGGCTGACAAAAATTGGAATACAGCCTAAGCAATTAGTAGACTGTCAGTAATTGGAATTAAGTAATCAACTCGAACCACTAAGAGAGCGTACTGTGGGGAACACTCTTCCATTGGCAGGGAGATGAATGGGATAATTGGTAGGCTTTTCCATGCCGAGCCGCCACGACGCCCTGGCAGCATAATCCATGAGCAGTTGAACGTCTGTAATTTAACAATGAGATTCCAGGATCAATATTTAATTCACAATTCTCTTACCTTCCCTTCAAACCCACTTTAAGCTTATTAATGCGCTGACCACAGTGGGAGGCTCTCACTCCTTCTCACGGAGCGCCTCCGAGCGGCACCCACGCGCTCCCAGCCCGAGGCCTGCATCGACCAGCTGTGTTCCCAGTCCCAGTATCTGCTACACGATAACCCTTCATTAAACCACGGTGTAGACCAGAGCGGGCTCGCACTCTTTGGGAAGGACATGCAAGGCCTTGTGTAAGCCACCCACTAGGCCCCGGTACAGCCGACATGACATGGCTGACATGACACACAACAGGGTTCAAGGCCTCCCTCCCAGCCGCGCTCCTGCGACCGGAGAGATGTGCTTGTGAAATGTTAATTTCCTCGACTGCCCACATTTACATAGTAATACAAAGTCCGTCCTCGCTGCCTGCTCTGGCGCCAATTAACGCTTCTCTGCTTGCACCCGAGACTTGCTCGGAAAGGCTGTGCAAAATCCTCCTCTGGAACAACGGCGCTAATGGCGCTTATCTCCACCGCCAAGGAGAAGCCCCGAGGCAGAAGCTCACAGCAATCTGTTAGGAAAACATGCTCTAAAATAAGATCACTTCTAATTTCAGTTAGGTCGTATATGTATTTTTTTTCTTTTCCCTTCTTTCTTTTCCTTGACCTTCTCTCTACCCCTCGCCACCCCTGAAGCTAAAGGCCTCACCACAGGCCAGGATTTTCTCTGAGGCAAGCTGCTTTGCAAATAGTGGATTTCACAGTGGAGATGCATCCGACCTTCTTAACTGATGTACTGCTTATGACAGTTCAATTAGTCCTGACTAAGACCCGGTGCTCCTACGATAAGGTCCTGGTATCTCTCTCTCCACAGGGTCTCAGGAGACAATGCAATCTGCCTTCACATCATGCATGTTAATCCTGCAGGCTCCTTCATTACTTTTATGGCAAGGATGAGTTATTCAGAGTCTACAGGTTTTACGCCCTGTTGCAGAGGGAAGGGCAAAGACAACCCTTCGATGAACAGAAGTGCAGGCAGGAAGAAGTCAGAGACAAAACAAGTCCCAAGATAGGAGTGGGTATTTTACAAGAAATTCAGCTGCTGCTGGTAAGAAGAGCAGATCCCCTCAACTGGGAGGCAGTGTGGCTAAGCCCTGCCTACTCCCTGCACACTTCCTAGGAGCAAAGGTACCGTGGGCCAGCACAAAGCACTGCTGTCATCCTTTTTTTTTTTTTTTTTTTTCTCTCTCTCTTTTTAAGATGTAAAACCAGCTCCTTGAACGTACACATCAGTGCTGGTGAGGCCAGACAAGGCAGATTGCATGTACAACGTGATACCGTCGTCCTGGTGGGCCCCATGCGTTCTGAGTAATGAGGTATTGCCAGCAGAAATCCATCTTCCCGCTCCAGTAACTTTCCTGGTTTGGATTTGTGTCGGTGCGGCTAAGCAAAGCAACAAAAATTCCTGGGCAAATATAGAAATCCTATTGATTTCTTGGAGGGTAGGTTCGTCCTGGGATAATCTTGCACAGAGAAGAAACCAGCCATGTCAGCAGCTATGCTGAAGTGCTCGGCAAAGGGCACCCCATGTGCGCCCCAGAAACATGGCCATCATGCACCCAACAGTGCAGTACTCGCTGCTACGAGAGGATTTGTAATCAAGGTTTGGGGATTATAAACTATATTGTTATGGTCTACGTGAGAATTTTGCTGTAATCTGCAGCCTATAATGTCAGAGGAACTGTCCCATCCTTCCCACGTATGAGACTGGCTGCGAAAGAAAGACCTCACGCCAGCAGAACGGCAAAACAAGTAGACACTGTTTTGGGAGGGGGAATCGCCAACACACAGAGAGAGGAATAAAAAATTGACAGTTTGACTGAAAGCTAGGAAGCCAGCACAGTGAAAACTGTTAAAAGTTTCAGTTCTTAGGAGCCCAAAGGGATTACTTTTTATTTTTTTCTGAAAATATCCAGACTTCAAAGTCTGGATAGGAGGATAGAAGACAACATTAAAAAATAAAATGGAAAAGTTCCAGTTGTGCTTTTGCTAGTGAAAAAAAATAATAATAAAATAATAAAAATCCACCAGAAAGGCCCATTTTTAAATTGAGAACAGGTTTCAAACTCAACTTATCATTCAGCTCTGACACTGGCCCTGCTCTCAAGGCTCTCAGGCCCTTAACTTCACAGTGCTGCACTGCAGTGCCAAGGTCTGATCTCGAGACAAAGCCTTGTACCGGCAGAAAGGAAAAATGTGCTCCGGAGCACTTGTGTTCCTGGTTAAAAGGGGGATTGGGTGAAGGAGATCTGCCTCACATGCAGGGCACGTGCACCTCTCTGCTCTGCCTTGCTCACTCCCCTTTCTCTCCTCAAAAAGATGTGTCGGGTGGTGGGCTCAAGTGTGTGTTTTAATGCTTGCCTACCACAGAAGAAGCAGCTCATTTGCTTTCCCTAATTCATATTTGCTGGATAGGAAAGATCCACATAGGGATGCTAGAGGGATCAACACAAGAAAACAAAAGGGAAAATAAATGCAGTTGTCTGCTTTAAAAAGAAAAACATCTAGTGAAAACAGCTGGGGTGCAGGACCAACCCTTGAGGTTAGTGCAGCAGTCCCTGTTTTTTTATTATTACTATTATAATGATTATTATTATTGCTCCTGGTCTTTAATTATCTGCAGTACCCACTAGGAAGATTCTCAGACATTCCTGACATACTTTGGGCTCTTCTCGATCATTAGAGGAGCCTGTCTTCCTCTGCCTCCCTTATCCACTGATCTGCGGGTGGCTGTACATGTAAACAGCACTGTGAGCGTGTCGCGAGTCAAGAGCGAGCTGGGAAGGGAGGAAAAATCCTCCTTTCTACCAATTGCTGCTTTATTCAAAAGAAACATGCACATTCCTTCTATTTAAGCCACTGTAAGCTCACATGTTTTCCCTTATATTAACCATATATATAGAGATGGTTATGGTTATGTTGTTATATTACATAATATATTGCAGTTGGCCTTTTGCCCGGCACAGAGCAGAAGGGGCCTTGGAAATGACAAAAGTAGTTCTGTTTGGCTCTATCTTATCTCTGCTTTTTCTTCTGTCTCCTGCTTGGGAGAGCAGACATCACAGTGGCTGCGCAAAGCGACGTTACTTCACCTGGAACGTGACCAAGTCCACACTGAAACTGGAGGAGCCAATTAAACATCCCTGATTTACAGATTAATAAAGCAGTGCTGCCTCCTCGCTGGAGAGGGTCAGCAAAAACAAACATCCAAGAAGGGAGTATGTTTTCAGAGAAGATGCACGGGGGTTGTAAGCAGACGAATGCAGCGCGATGGTTGGGGTCTGTCCGCTGGGCTCCACAACTGGGGCACCTCTGGCAGGAGACCCAGCTTCTCCACAGAGCCAGGGTCCCTCTGGCCCTTTCGCTCAGCATTAGCAGAAGCACTTTATAAACTAAGTTATAAAATTAGTGCAGAGCCTTTCACAGGCTTTCAGGAAAGCCAGCTTCATTTGTATAATCGCATCTGACATTCCCCTGATACCTTGAGGACAATAAAACTGATAAAATAGAATTTCTTAGCCTAAACTGTAGCGTAAAAGCTCTAATGGGCTCCATGGAGAGTGGCCAATGGTGGAACCAGCCACAAATCCCTTGCTGAAAACCTGAGCTCGCTGCAAATCACCAGGGAAATGTACCCCATGGCAGTCACGTTTTAGAAGCAAAAGTCGAGTCAGAATGAACGGACGGGGTAGGTCCTGCGACCGCATCCGTCTCTGCTTTGAGAGGGCTGGATGTGAGGCCAGTTTCTCTCTGCACACACACAGTGCATATACGTGATACGCAGTGTCACACACAAAATGTAGCTCCTTAACCAAGCCTTGTGGACATACGAGCTCCACTAAATCCCAAGTTTAGGTTCAGAAGCCTTTCTAGGAGGAAACGCAGCCTCTTGCGGATATTTGCTGCTTGCGATTTCACAGTCAAGAGGAGTAGTTTTACATGGATGGATGGACAGATAGATGGATGGATGGATAGGTATAGACAGAGATGTATTATTTATTACCTTATTATAATACACACAACTACTTTTCCTGGCTACCACCATCTCAGGCTTGTTGAGATGACTTTTAAATGCCAACAAGCCAATCTTGCTTACAAACACAAAACGCAGCAATAAAAGTCTTTTGGGGCAAACTCTCTTTGAGGTGTCTGTAACTCCAAGTTCAAACTCTCAGTCATGATTCTTCCTTTCTTCTAAGGATTTTTTAAAAAAGCAGCATAAAGACATCATCTTGGCAGTGCTGTCATTATCAACTTAAGCCGGAGAGGCCATCACATACAAAAGCATCTTGGGAGTTGAGGGCAACTTCAACTGAATGCTTTGTATTTACCATTTATTTTTGTGATTTACATTAATAAATGAGACAGCTGCAAGTGCTAGATTTCTGAAAAGTATTCTGTTGACAACTATAATAGCCTTATTGCATTTTATTAAGCAAACTGATTAAAATGTAAAATTCCCAGGGCTGAAATTTTGTATGAGCTTTTCTGTTCTTTTTGGTACTGAAGCCCTTCTTTGTTTGTATAATCTAGCATTCCCAATAGCTCAAAAGATGCATTATCTAAAAAAAAGAAATGGATGTTTATTAAAGATTTATTCATCTGCACTCTACATAAAAATAGAGAAACTCTTTCCATCCATTTTTAAATGGTAGGTGAGTGAGTCTGCAGGCCAGTAACACATTTTCTGGTCATTTTCTCTTGGGTAGATATGCTGAATAAGAAAAGCAGAGATTAACTCGTCTTCCCAAAGAAGGGGATCTGATCTTGTAAACACAGCTGATGTGAGCAGGCATTTTGATTGCAGGTGGAAGAACAAACTCCAAACAGACTATTCCCAGATGCAAGAGGCTGGAAGAGTAAACCCAAGGGCAAGAAAGGGGTTGCCCGGTTTGCTTGCCAAGGAGCCACCTCTCAGACCACTTGCATGCGGTCTCCCCTCATCCCTCGCCCCATGAACAGACCCAAGAAGCTCCTGACATTCAGTCTCTGTCATCCTGATGTCAACCTGTCATACTTGTGTCAACCCTGTCCACATGTCAGCTGCGCCCCAGCACCAATGGTGTGATCCGGGACACCCTTTGAGCATGTTGCTTTTTTCAACTCAACACCGAGTGCCACAAATCATCAAATAAGGTTCGTTGGAAATGTGTGTGCAGCTTAAGTCACCTCCTAGATACTTGTCCAAATCCAATCCTTTAGTGTTCTCATCTCAGCAGCTTTAAGGGGGAAAAAAAAAAAAAGGGACAAGAAAGGTAAAAAATGGGAATAAAAGAGGACAAACTCTCTCTTTTCCAGACATTTAGCAGTGCCACTAACTGCAGCCTGCTTGGCCTTAAGTCCAAGATCTACTGGAGAAAAAAAAAAAAAAAAAACCCTACCTGCTTTAAATCATGCAGCCCTAGGTGAAATCCTAGCTGGCCAGATGATGCCAAGATTTTATCTCCAAGATTGCTTATGGCGAGCTGATATTTCCTAACTAAGCTCTCATTGATGATGAACCCTAAAATGGGATATTGCTTTTAGCTTAGCTGTGTTCCTGTTATTTAGGTGTGTTTTTTTAACGCTGTTAAGAGCTCACTTTCAAACAATTTAAGAAAGAAACAAGGATGTCTTTTATAGAGTTTCCAACCCAAGCCATTGCACAAGTGTGTTTCTCTGTCACTCACGAGTGCCTAAAACTGATCCCTGGTACTGAACCAACCTAAAGCCCAGATTTGTTGAGATTTGGCACTGCAGCTTGGCTGTATCTCCTATAGAGTACACTTATATGCTTTAATATCTTTCTCACTGTAGGAATTTGGACTACTAAAATGCATAAATATATATGCTGTCTCCTCAAATTGCCTAACGTGACTGCAGTAGACTGCCTGAAATCCACAGAGACAGTGAAATGCAAAGTCTTCCATTCTCTTCATAATATATCCAGTTAGGATGAGATATTGCTCTTCATATGGTCTTCTCTCACGCAGGAACAGACGCACAAGTCATCTCGTAGCCATCCCATTTGGCAACAGGAGCATGAATGCAGAATGGACTGGAAGCTTTAAGTGGATTTTCCTCCTTTTTTTAAGCCTCAGTCAGACCATAACTTAATTTCATAAAGCTTAGCACAACACTGCATACATCAGCAGAGCATTGCTTTGATATCTTATCTTGAGCATTTTCTCTGTGAAATACTCACATAGTTTTCCCTCCTCCAAGTGAAACTCAAGAAGTACCTGCCTAAACACAAACCTTCCAAACTGAGTCGTGCAGATGGGAGACAAAGAGCGTTTTGCCAACACAAGAGTTAATGGGTCCACTCGTAAATCTTGTCTCGTGGACCAAACCAAACCCAGAGGATCAAATGGAGAGAATTATTAGTTCATTTATTACTACATGTGAGTTAATCATTTTCAGGAAATAGCTCATTCAGTGAAACTAAAATGTTTTTTATAATCAGGTCATGGTTTCCTCAGACATGTTTGTTATTTTTTATGGCTCTGGTTTATGATGCTTACAGTGCTGAGTGTGCCTGCGCACACAGCAGACCTACACATGCTCCATAAAGGATGTGGCTTCTAACCTACGTATAATTTTCAGAGCTCATTTCTGGAGAAAGCTTTTGGTCAACAAAAACTACTCCCAAATATTCTGCCTATTTCAGGTAGCCCTGTAATCTCTCTTGCAGCAGGTAGACTGAGTAATACAAAATCCTGCTCCATAGCAAAGGCCTAACTAGTTTTTCTGTCCCAGTTCACTTAGCAGGGGGGCCGAATAAGGTGGATATCATCATGGGAACGTGGCCCTGACACAGTCACGATAACATCTAATGTGACCCCATAGGAGCCCAGAAAAACAGCACATCCGGAAGAACGCAGCTGAATTGTTTCCCAGGCTCCAAATAAATAAAAATAGAGTGGCAATCTCCTTATCAGGGCTCAAGAATTCAGTGTGATTAATTCTGCAATTTAGCCGTAGTTTATTTGTGCGCTAGCGATAACGGCGGGGCGGCGGGTGAGAGCCAGCTCGCTCGTGCTCCTGACTCCATTAATAACCCGCGCAGATCTCATTGAGTCACCGAAACCAAACAAGCCCGCCCAGAAGAAAAGATAATAAAGGAGTTGTGCTGTATGGAAAAAGCACATGCCCTGCTCTTGCCCTCTTCTTCCCAGAGAACATCTCTGCAACACTTCTGTGAGCACTGCAGGCACTCAGACTTGCCTTCTCATCAGCCCCATTCCTCCCTCCAGTTCTAGAAAAAGGCATCTTGCAAATTATCACTGTTATCATTATTATTATTACTAGTAGTGCCTAGATGTGACTGTTTGCTTCATGAGTGGTGGCCAAGGCTAAAAATAAGTAGGACAACATTCAGCAGCAAAACGAGACCATCAGATTAGTCCTAGGAAAATATCCAGAGGATTCCTTTTCCAATACTCTGCCTAGCTCCACTGCAAGACTTTCTACCAATTTCTCAGTGCTGATGGATAATATGTTCTTGCTCCTCTGCCACTGCAGGGGCATTTTCACCTTGTCTTATTTGCGAAACGCTACCACCTATTTACTAATGCACATTTTCTCCCCGCTTAAACTCTGGAGATTTGCTTGTGCACAGCCACAGCAGGACGAAACAGCCTCTGAGATGTGCACTGTGAGCAGAACAGAATATCCACCCCCCAGCTCCATTTCTGTCATTTTCTTCTTCCTGGCTGTACACTTCATTGGTAAGATACACTTGTAAAGACCTGCAGGCAAATACAGGTGAATAACACCCTCCCCCTGGTATAGCTGACATGAGGATGCAAAGGAGGCAGAAGGGAATAAATCCTCCTAGTATCCCTGGCTTTGGAAAGCAGTGCTGCCTCTCTTCCTAGGAAAAGTGGAGGGTGCAAATGAAGGGTTTTGAGGATAACACCCTCTTTAGGAAACAAGAAAGCTTTGTTTAGTCTTAGCTCCAAGAGTGCCGAATCAAAACGAGTTTAACTAAAGCTCTCCTCAATCCACCCAATGTCTTGGGGCAGGCCCGCAGCTCAAAACTGGAATATACCAAAAGAAAAGGTGTTCTTTAGACCACTACTTAACCCCAAGAAGACAGGGACCCATGTTACATGGCTTTTCACAGCCCTTCATGGAGGAAGAGAACCAGAGCTTCAGGGCTAGGATTATTTAAGTTGGAGAAAAGTGGGCCAAGACAGGGAGGAATTAGCTCCCTTTTCAGGTCCTTGTGCACACTGCTGTATCAGAAGCAAATGGGCACATCCTTAAAAGGGTCTCCACAGTATTTGAAAGCATTTTGGGTAGGAAAGTTGACAGTTCTGAAAGTAAAGCACTGAGCATGTCAGTCATGAAGATAAAGAGAAAAACCAATTAAAAAAATGACAAAGCTGTCACCTCACTCCCAGTTTGCTGTGATTTTCAGCTTACTTTGGCAGTGGAAAGAGGCTGAAGACAACAGAACATTTCAGTGAATTTTTCAAAAGCTATTTGCCTTCTGCTGCTTTTTTTCTCCCTTGCACTACAAAAGGCGCTATGAATTCTGCAAGGCTCCCATTTCCTTTTGCAGCACGTTTTATTTTTCATTTCTTCCCTAATTTCCTTTGATTGCAATAAACTCATGGGGGCTCAGCTGGAGAAACAGATCAGATTAAATCTAGATCACAGAAGGAGTTATTTGGGCTAAATATTTCTATAGAATGACTGAGGTCACCTATTGAGTTAGCGGACACAGAAGCCCCCTAAGAAGGCAGGCTCTTCATCAGAGCCCTTGATCTTGTGAACAGCAGAGCTATCCCTGGAGATATTCAATGTTCACCAAAGCTCCATGACATCCAACCCTGTGGAGTAAGACCTCTTTTGCAGCAGGTTGCAATTGCATAAAACCAATGTAAAATCAATACAGCTGACTAATGAAGGATCCCTTTGCTTATATAGCGAGATCCTAAGGTGACTAAAAGCCATTAAGGTTGTGCCTACGTCAACTGCTTTGTGATTAGTCCTAGAGATGGGAAAAGACAGCAACGGAGCACAAGATGAAGGAAGTCTCCATATGCCATAAAAAGGAGCAGCTGCTGCACAATTTTGTATTGGTCACATAATGCTGGTGCTGCCCGGAGCATCTCCAGACCACGGGTCCAGCACAGCCCAAAGGCAACTGAGTTCAGAGATCTCATCCCGTTACCAACATGAATGATAAAGTTTGGGTGCAATTTTATATATGCAAAACATAAAAACCAAAGAGCGACAAATCTCACACAGTGATTGGAAATGACTCATTGACTCTAACACTTTGAGTTAAATCTTGAAGTCCTTGAGTTTCTTTGCAATTTTGAAGGATTCATTTTGTCCAGGACATATTCTGGATGGTCCTAAGACCTGCCGTTAGCAAGTATTTTTGGTTAATCTTTTGATTGATCTCTCTACAACAGGGGGAATTGCTTTTACTACCCAATTACTGTATAGACAACTAAATTATGTTCTCATCATTTGACTTATAAAACTCCCCGTTATTTGTTCTTTTCCCCTTGGTTTCTTAAAAACAAGCTATCAATAAGTAAAAGAGAAGAAAACGAAGTCAAATGCAAATTCCTAATATAAAAACAACATGCAGACAGCAGCATGTAGGTCACCAGCTGTAGTGCGGCATAATAAAAAATTTGCAGGAAATCTGTTAGAAAGATGATTTCAGCAATGAGAATAACATTATATCAGCAATACATGATAGCATAAGCAATTTTTAAAAAATGATCACGATGACTCTTGTTTCATATTTGCCTATTACAAGAAAATATACCTCCAGATTTTATTAGAATGTGCCTGGGACAGGGCTCTGCGTGATAGATAACGAAGTGCACAGCCTTGAGTGTGACCCAAGGCACATAATAAGTCCTACTTTGTAAAAACTTACGAAACTTGCACCAAGGGCAACACCCCCGTGTTGCTCTCTCCTTAAGGAAAAGGGTTTTTTCACGCCAAACAGTTATCTCACACATTAGCTTCCAGTCCAAGCTGAGATACAATTTCCAAGGTGAAGCACTTCTAAGATGCATGAAAGAGAAGCAAGAACAATACTTCACCCACGCAAGAAACGTTGCACAGCAGCAGGGACACGAGAGAAGTTCTCAACAAACCCTTCTGCTGCATGAGGATCCTTTTAAACAGCCCTCCAATACAGCAGGCTGAACTGCAATTTTTAAGGTTAAGTCAAAAAAATCTGCCCTGGAGATGGCACAAAACCCCGTGAGCTAAAAGGAATGGAACTATCTAGATAAAAAAATCTCATATAACCAAGGAGACGTTCAGCCTAAATGTTCTGCTTGAAACAGAGGTGTTCTGCTTGAAAATAAAACGAGCTCGCCTCAATTTGAGCGAATGGCCTGAGGGAAAGTAGATATTTCAAACCAGATGCTTAGACCATTAAGCCATTTGCTACAGAAGTGTCTGAAAACCCAACTGCTATGGTGGAATTCTTCTCCCTCTCTTCAATCAATGCTTCTCTTTACACGAAATATTTATGATGAGTGTTTTACTTTCTCAGCCACCTCTCTGTTTGTAAATCCTGAGGATTTCTTCCCACCGATTCCCTTTCTATTCTCTGCCTCAGCCACAACACATGGATAACCCGAGAGGCTACTGCACACACAGACATCCGTACACTGGGAAGTGTCAAGAAAACATCAGCTGCAGAAAGCCCTAAAAAAAGGAGCTTAGCCTGTTTGCACCTTCTGAAGTGAGAGAGACACACAGTTCCATAGGAGCCTGTCTGTTCATAAAACAGTGTTTCATGGGAGGGCAGAACCAAGAAACCGACGTACTTGGCAGCTCACGTAGGAACAGCTTAGCAGCATCCTCAAAAAGGCTGATGCACTCAAATAGTATTGCAAGTGTCCATACCTTGAGCTGATCAAACCCACGTGCCCCTTCTTGCCCTTTTTATGACTTTTTGTGACATCCTGCAAATATACGGCGCCTTCGCACCATCTGCATGAGGAAATCTCTTTCCCTCTTTGCAGTAGGGCTTGGCGTGAGACACAGAAATTGTGCACAAACATGGCTGTTAAAAAGCAAAAACTCAATGTGGCTTTTTTTTTTTTTTTTAATGTGAAATAAAACATTCCCAGGATTACTGGAATCATTGGCTCCTCATTCTTAGCTAGGATTTTGGGGGTGTGGGTGTGCATGTGTCAAGTCAATTAAATCTTAATGGGGCGATTCTTTAGTTCTTTATTTAACAGAGAACAAGCAAAAATCTAGAATACAAATAGCGGGGAAAGGGTGGACTTTATGTTTTATTTGTTCCCATATGGCACACAGGGTTGCTCATTTCAGTAATAACAAATGTTAATTAAAAAACCCCTATAACTTTCACAACAGTCAAGTGGGAGCCACTGAGGGAAGGATGTTTATTACCCTGGCAATTTGCCCCCCTCCAAACTGGCACTCCTGCAGCCCAGCCAGCTACATCTAATGGTGATCCGTGCAACTTAATTCAGCTCTGCTGACACGAGGGACGGGAAATGTGAGTGGGGTGGGTTACAGCTCTGTGAAATTAGTTCACAACGCTATAAAACCATGGACAGCCACAAGGCCACAACTTCTTCTGTGCTGATGCTCTTTCCGGAGCGGTGCATAAAGTGAGGAGGAGTGTTGGATTTTTGGAAGTGCTTCCCTTGTCGTAATGGTGATCCCCAAATTATGAACTGTTAAATCAGAGCAAATCTGTGGAGAAAGTGTGTTTGCTTCCCATTAAAAATGAAGAACTGAGTCGTGTAGGAATCATAAGTCTCAACTGAAGCCTCTGCAGAACCATGACCAGAACTCACGTCCCCTAAACAATCCTCATCTAACGTATTTTCTACACAACTCACAGCCCACCGCCGCAGTGACGAGCACAAAGTGGTGGCCCACGTTAATATTTCAGCATTTCCAGCTTTGGGCAGGACATCATAAACACCGCTCAGCGCCGAGTAAGGCAACCCATGACATCAAGCTGAATTTAGGGCCGAGGACAACTCTGGCCAATTGGTGGCATTAAATAGCTCCAGTGCCTGGCATGTAAGTCCGTCGTGGAAAGACTTATCTGTGGGGCAACAACTGGGCACACATTAAGCCTTTGCTGTGGAAAGAACAGGAGTATCTCATTCAAAAAGACCCATGTTGGTGTAAAAGGAGAGCCAACGTGCCCGGTGGCTGCGCTGGATGGAAGGGGGAGGGAGACGGATGGGAGAAGGGACGCGCACACACTTCATTTTCCCTGAAGAGCAGTGTGAGATTTCCAATCTTCAGCTTTAACGCATAAAATATTAAGAGCCAATTTCCAGCTGCACCTCTGTCACTTCCATTATCATTCCACACGTCCGGAGGTGATAATGGACTCGGCAAATTGCAGCCTCCCTCCCCGCCGGCCCAGCAGGCCCTTCACCTGGGGACAGCTCCGCACCCGCGGCGGGCCCAGCGTTTGCTAATGGCAACGGGGAGCGGCGGAGGCCGCGGCGCCTTGGAGGAGCCCCAGCCACGCTCAGACAAAGGCAGGGCACGAGGCCGGCCTGGGTGTAAGGCAAAAATCAACAGGGAGTGAGGGCTGCTCCCTGAATTGTGTGTCCTGGAAGCGTCTTGCTGCAAATGGCTCCAAGGAAATCCTCGCATCCTGGGGCTGACGCCTCAGAGCTGGGCACAGGAACGGCTGTCCCTGATTAAGCATCGTCTTAATCCCCAAATGGCTCCTGAGCAGCATGTGCAAGAGCCACTCTCACACCCCGCAGCGAGGGGCCCTGCCCTGCCCTTCAGTGCTTATTACTTAATTATGTTTATGCTCCTCTCCGACAAAACACTCCCCACATGAAGCGGCAAAGTGAGAAAATACGGAATGCGGTTAGCGCCTGAGCACGCTCCCAACACCACCTTTTCCTTCGTGTTCTCCTCCTCCTGCCCCTAAACGCCCCCCAGGGCTTCACAGCTTGGGTGACCAACACAACGGGGAGAGCTGCACTTGGGGGGTGAACTCTGTGGACCCCGAACTGGTTGGCATGAGCACAGAGGGACACAACTCGCCCTCAATGATCTTCCAATGTCCTTGCCCGGGTGTACGCACCCCACGCACGTTTGGAACAAGCTACACAGCGGCGGCGCGCGCAGGGCGACGCTCTGTGAGGAAGTCAAACAGCAACACTTGATCCAAGTTGTAAGGTGGCCGCAATTAGCTCCCGGAAGAATTACAATTGTGAAAGTTCACTAGGTTGGACTACCCCAGCTGCATTTCAACAAGTACTAATTTTGCATGTGCCAGTCTCCTCACAAAAATTTCATTTCTATGAATTTTTAATGATGCAAAGTAATTTTTTCAAGGTCACTGAGAGACCAGGCAGTTATTCAGACATTAAATGTGCTCACAGTTTCTTGGCAGCTTTGCAAGAAAGCAAGCAGGAATGGTGTGCGGTGGCGGCTGGGAGAAGGAAGAGCAATGGGGGAAAGCTCCAGAAAGGGAAGTCAAAGAAAAATCAAGCAAACCGATACAGAACTAACTTTGAACACAAACTCTTGTGGTTTTATGCATGTCCTCAGGCTGGAAAGGAGTAAAACTCATGCCTTGGGCATACACTTAATAATTGAAAATCCCCTTCTTAGCATTTCATTTTGTTCAAATAAAGGAAAGGGGGTAGTTAAGGAAGTTTCCTCTTATTTTTTCTTTTTTAGGCCCGTTTGTGTCACAGCAGATTTTCCAGCAGCCTAAACGTGGCAATACCAAAATGACTGCTTCACCTCATTAGCAGATTCTGTGGAAAAGCTTCTATGACATTGATGGTAATTAACAATTCAAACGGCTCGGGGAGCCACGAGAGCATCCACCTCCAAATATCACCCCTCTCAGCACCATGGAAATCTGGTGCGTAAAAGGAACGTAGGGCCCGACAACCGTGTAGCCGCACCAGCCTCCCTGCTGTTTGAAATGGACAGCTCCGGGGCTATTCTTGTGCAAAAAATGCAATATTTCCCTTCCTAGGCTTCACACTGAGGAGGTTCATGCCAGAAATCAGCAGCATCCCCGCTCCTCACCAGCCCTGTCACTCCTCGCACGGCCGACAGGCCTGCGGTCCCGCGGCGCTGGCACCGGCGGGAATGGCGTGGCTCGCAGGAAACCGCCTCCGGGAGTCTTTGGCCTGTGCACACATTTCCGATTCACCTGCATTTAGCGCCGTTAATATTTCAGCAGCTGCAGTGCCAGGGTCAAACTGGAATTTTGTACTCTCTGTTTCACTCGGAAATGTCAGTCTCAGACCTTCTGCTACTAGGCGTTTTTTTTAGCATGGCAAGCAAAGAATGAAAATAAAGTGAACAAAAACTTTGCAGAGAGGCCAGAACATGCATGCCCATGGACTGCAGTTAAGATCCTGCTTAGACCCCACCATCTGTCCAAGATAGGCAACATTTCTGTCAGCTCTACACGCTCACCTAGCTGCCCTATTTGGTGGGCAGGACCCAAGACATACGTTTAAACACTGACATTGAACGGGATCCTTGTTGATTCTTGCAGCCTGTCATCATTTTCCTCCATTTACCTGCCAGAAGCCCAGGGCTTCTGCCCATTAAAAGCCTGCAGAAGAAGGCACCAAAATGAAGCTCCAATTCCTTTAAAGCCTACTGGTTCATACCAGGAGGTGAGCTGTGAATTTAGAAAGCTTCTGAAGAGCATCTTGACTTTCCCTCTAGGACCAGGTAGGCTAGAAGAAGTGTTAGAAATTAAAATGTTAGACATTAGTTTTAATGAAATAATATTAAAATGAATAAATATTAGTAATTATATTCCCCAAACAGTCCTTGGAGCTAAAGAATTAAAATGTAGGTATTTTATGCAAACAATAAATGCTACAAAATGCCAGTGATTGGTTGGGAAGGAGCTTGGCTTCTTATGGCAAAGTATGAATGAGATAGAACCAAGGAGACGCATCTCTCCATGGTACATTGGTGCACTCTTTGTTTGCACAACGACTGACAAACCAGCAATACACAAAGATCTCTTCATTCCCTCTCTTCTCCCCACACTTAACACACAGCCTCGGAGAAGCACAAGATACCACCACAGGAAAAGAAAAATGCCCCCAAAGTCTTTCTTGCTTGGAGCCAAGCTTGTTGTTGTTATAATTCTCTTGCTTGGTTCTTTTCCAAGCAGCAACTTTAAATTCAAAATAAAATGTTAATGAATGTACTTATTTTTCTTAACTTCTACTTCATTAGATAAAACATTCTCATTTCTCACACAGTCTAGAAAACAGTCTGAATTCCGAGTTCCTTTGGTTGTTTCAAAGGCTAAGGCAGAGTGCAAACATTAATTTTAATTTGGATTTTTTTTTTTTTAATTAGAACTGATTTCCTAAAGGATCACGTTTGCAAGAAGGCATCAAGCACAGAATATCACCAGTAATCAGTGTGGTAATGAGCCTATTTTGCTGGCATGCATTACACTCTCATAGACAGATTTTCCTAAAATACTGCTACAAGTCCCACTTGAAGCAACCAGTAACATATATTGGCAGGTGCTAGAATTAGCTGCACTAAATACCTCTGTTTTGGCACGTTCAGATTAATGGAAACCTTGCCTTTAGGTGGCCACGGTCACAGCCCATTTTTTTGAGCTTTTCGGCCTTCCAAGAGTTAATAATTGCCCTCAAGCTCCAGGGAGGTCGACTTGAAAAGTTCCAGAGTTCAAGTGCAATGCCATAAGCAAGGTGCTAAATAATAAAAAAGAAATCGTGTACGAAGCTCCTCACCAGGGGACGAGGGAGCCAGCAGCTATGCCGGTGCCGCCAGCTCAAACCACGGCGCTGGCAGCGTAATTTCTGCAGGGTGTCAGAAAACGCATTACTGCTAAGTGGCACCACTCTATATGAAATCTGTTTGGGTCAGCTGCAGGTTAAGCTAACAAAACAATAAAAAATTTAAATCCAACACTCGCAAAGCCCCAAGAGCACCCACAGGGAGCAACAAGGGGTGGTTCCTCATGTGGACAAAGGACTGAGTCCCCACCTCTCCCATGGGCTGGCCTCTCCACATGCACCGTGAAATACATCTTTAATTCACAGTGAAATACATCTTTAATTTCCATGCCATAGCAAGACTTTTGCCCTCTCTGAGTTTTACCAGCTTATGGCCTGGAAAACTTTTCCATTCTATTAGTGTGGAGGATCTCAGCCGCTGATGTTTGAAGACATGCTTACATGAGCACTCAGTATGAACCTAAATAATGCTCTTCTGGGTGGAAGGAGTCTCACCATCATGGCTATCAGTACATTTAGAAAACCTGTGGAGGATCTGGCGCAATTTATTGATAATTAGTGCCAGGCCACAGTGCCTGTTGGTGACCAAGTCATGTCACTTTGTGATCAAGCATTCACCACTCAAGGAAGAAATGGAGACGTGGAGGAGATGTCCTGGCTGCATGAGGAAGGCCCTGGGCAGCTGCATATCCCATGGCCTCCCCGAAGACAGCATGTGTCCCAGGCACCAAAAACTGGCATAGGGAGAGCTAATTGCAGGAGATGCTCATTTCTACCGAGCAGTAATGGTGTTCACAGAAAACGTCCTGAGATTTCCCAATTCCAGTGTGGGGTGATGGCCAAGTGACTGGCGCAGCTATGCTCTGATGCTGTAGACAAACGAGCTCACTCTTCTTCAAGATCCCTCCTAAGCAATATTTCTAATCTCCCTTTTTTTTTTATGCACTGAATTTTTGGAAAATGAAATAATTATGTGGCTAAGGGACATGCTGGTCCCATGTTCAACGCAACAGTCTCTTCCCAATCAACGGCTAATAAGGCATTCAGAGCAAGGCAATTATCATTTGTCTCACAGTGATTTTCAAGATATTTCTATGCAGTCCTCATCCATGTTTCTCTATATGTTTACATATACCATTGAACATGGGCTAGCTTGAAATGAATTTTGGTTGAGTTTTCACTTTGAACCTTATGCTTTCCCAAAGGAAATTTCCCAAATAACTTGAGTGGGAATATTTTTTCAACATCTACATTTGTAATAAAATTACTCTAACTCACAAGAACACTGTTGAGCTAAACCTACATATCTATAAAAAGTTTCTACCTATCTCTTTAAAATATGCATTTATTTAAAAACAATTAAAACAGGAACAAATGATTTTATCCACCCTCTCAACTTCACAAGCTCCTTGATTTTTTTATTTTTTATAATTAAATTGGAACAATGACCTCATTAAGAAACCAAATAAATTGAAATAAGTATTGGAACAGAGGAAAAATGAAATAAACAATATAACAGAGCAATGGAAACTCAAGTACAAGAGTGTTCTCTTAGTGAATTAGAAGCAGGACTGGAAACCAGCCTGAAACAGAAAAGGCCTGAGCCTGTTCAGCTTTATGTTGGTATTAGTCATTAAATTGAAACTATGAGAAGTGTCTCCTTACTGGGAGTATCTGCTTACAAATACTAGGAGAGTATCACCTTTCCCTCTTTATAGTAAAATGCAGAAATCAAACACAGTAGTTGCAATTCTTATTTTTCCAACTTCAACAATATAGAATAAAGAAGTTAAATATGATTGAGTTTTACTTTTAAAAGCCCAAGCCACATGAGCAAAGTTGCCTTTTCTTTGTAAATACTATTACTGTCAGTGAGCAGGTCCTTTCTTTGCCTGTTGCTGAGCCTGGTTAGTCAACGCTCAGACAGTGTTTTGCAGCTGATGCAGACACGCATGCATCCACAAAACCCACCAAAGCCATTTGTTGCAAAATGCCCTTCCAGGGGTGACAGTAAGTGGGAATTTTCTTTCTATAAATGTGGGTTAACGCCACTTTTTGCAATTCCATGTATACAGTATGCTCCAATTTCTTTGGAATTTCAAATCATCCTGGCATCTCTCTAGCCATCCATCAATCCATCCATCCATCTACTCATGTCCACAAAGAAAACTCTTTTCATAAACAGCTCTGCTAATTAACTCCCACATTGTGGCAACCTTTCCATTAAAGAAAAAAAGGAGAGAGAGATTAAGCTTATCTATATATGATGAAAAAATGCCCCCGGAGAAGCCCTTGTAATCTATCATGTCAATGTAGACGCACTCCTTGGGATTTCTGCTCTTTATTTTGCCATTCAATAACTGCAAAGGCAATGCACACGAGACTGCCAGTCCTTGGGCTGTGCTGCTAAGCAAGGCACGGGAAGATATTCAAGGCTGCTCTGCACGTTTCCTTTCCCACAAAGTAAAACTTAGGGGTTGCTGCTCCTGCGTTTGAGGTCTGATTACTAGAACAATTAAGCTCGTTAATGCATTTATTGTTATTAAGGAGCGATGACAGAAAATCGATCTGTGTCTGATTAAACAAAACAAAGCGCTAATTGAGAAGAATTGCAAGTCTATTATTTTTAAGTCCCTGAAATAGGGCTGAGCTTCATAAAGAAAGACTATAACGTGTCTCATTTAATACCAGCACTGCAGTTCTATTTTTGCTATGATTTGCTAATGATACTTCAACTTTTCTTCTCAGTTCTGTACAGGCAAAACCTCTTGCTATGAGGTTGGGCTGGCAAAACTCTAGCAAGAGGAAGCAATTGGGATTTTGGCTGCAGAAAATGGGAGCAGGGGAGCCTGGAGTCACTAACAGAGTAAATAAAATCCCCTTTCATTGGGTGCTCAGAAACGTTTCCAGTTCTGGGGTACGTCCAAAGGTGACCATCGAGGTCTGTCACACTCCTCTGTGTCTTGTGAAGCAAAAGAGCTCAGGGTCCTAGTGCCTTTTTTAAGAGACAGATAGACAGGTATTTAAAAACTACTGAAAAAAAACCCCACTCCAAATAAACACTAGAGTAATTATTTCAAGTCTCAATCTTTAATGTAAAGCCAAAGAGAAAGAAGTGAGTGGTGAAAGATGCGGAATAACCTCTCTCTCTGCCCTCTTCCCACCACCTGCCACTTTCTACAGCAAGGAACTTTTTGCTTTATAGGTTTTTACCCTCTTGCAAGTGCAAACAAATCGCAGCAAATCCATTTGCAGCTCCAAAAGAAAAAAAAGCACAAAAGTGTAAATGAAAGCCTGTCAACTTGGGCTTTTACTAAGTAAACTCCTCTTGAAAATTGTTTTCCAAGTACATTTTTAGAAAATAACCTGAGATCCAGACCATTAAATAGTCTCCAGTTTGTGATTTCACCCAAACCACCCTGAGGACAACACTTCCCCTTTAGGAAGACCCACTCACTTGGAAGGAAGGAGCAAATACATGGTTGCCTCTAGGTAAGCAACTTATGTGTGAACAGGTACAATTTGATTATTGCTAACAAAACCTGCCAGCTCTGCGTTCCTGAGAGCAGTCCCCTCCTTCTTCTCTAAATGGGGAGTTGCAAAACCCCTGATGTGGCTTTACTGCCAATGAGTAGAGCGATGGGAAGCTTGGCACAGGAATTACAAGAACTTTGGCTTTCCAAAGATGCTGAGCAGGCAGCTAACAAACACACACTCACACAGGCACCTTCTGATGACAAAAAAGCCATCGAGACTTTGGGATGCGCTTGTGAGACGCACGGCTCATTTTACCCCGCGCAGCACCATTTCACAGGACACTCTATTACTCCAGAGTCCCGCCTGCTCGGAACAGCATGATGCAAATATAAATTCACCTTTGCATCACTTCTGCGGGTTAATGACACTGAGTAATAGCGCATTAGCAGAGTGCCACTCCAGGCAGCAGCCAGGCATGCCAGACAGATAATCTGACAAACGGTGCAGAGTCATTTTCCAAGAACAGAAACACTGTTCGGGCTTATTAACTGGCAAATCTGCATACAGTGCAGCACAGAGCACAGAGGCTCCATTAAAAGTAGCAATCTATCTCATTAATGTAATATATAATGGTATTTGGCCTGTTCTATTGTTGGGAAATTAAAAAATATATGCTCGGGTGCTGTAATGTAGTATATTTGCACTAATTGCTTCATATTCCCAGTTCAAGTTTCTGATATAAAACACTTCCCCTACCAGTTCATAGAGAAATTAAGTCTCTGTTTGCTTTAACTTGCAAATAATTCAGGTCAACTTCTAGGTTCCCACTTCCCAGCCCACCTGCCCTCACTTCACTTATTCCCATTTCTATCAAATGCTTCCTTTGTAAGGCCAGTGTGCCTGTCTGGCCCTCCCGTGCCTTGCTACAGCTCTGCCTTTACACGTGTTATTTAACCGTGTGGGAGACCAGAGCCACAAGGGCTGACCGCTCACTTAGTCCCAAATCAACAGCAGATGAATGGGATTCGTGCTCCTTATCTTCAGCATATTGGTGGCCAAATGAGAGAAAGGACAGCTAAGAGAGACAGGCAGTTCCCCAAAATGTCCAGTCCATGCTGTAAATGCTTGCTGCAGTGCTTGCAGTCTTTAAAGACACATCTCACTAGAATGTCAGGCAACCTGAATATTGCCAAAACAAGACATTAAAAGGTGGCAGGTCTCAAAGCTGGGTTCTGATAGCAAGTGCAGGCACTGAAAGCCAATTCAAAGCACTGCTCCAATCCTGCAAGTGTCAACAATGCTGCATTAGCCGTATGTCAACCCAATTAATATTTTAACAGCTGGAATTTAGAAAACTACATATACACATTTCCTTCATTGCCTATACTCTTGACAAGCATCTTGACAAGCTTGCTAGCATCAGTTCTTTGCATCCTAATACAGCAAGAGTGTTTTCCTCCCATTTTTCCAGACCAAGATTTGGGGGATTTTTGCCTTAGCTCCCTGCAGGCAAAACGTGCTGGGAGCTTGCAAACAGCAGGTGCCTCGGACAAGTCCAGTTTGGTGACATAGATCCCATCTCCAGCGAGCAGGTCACTCGTCTCGTTAGGTACCAACAGGCTATTAATTTTGTGGGTCTCAGCTCCTTCTCCAGTGCTCTGTGTGCGTCTCCTCGCGCTCGTGCCTGGAGAGCAGATGCACACCATGGTTCAACTCAAGCACAGCTTTACCTCCAGAGGTGGGGAAATACTTGCTTATAACATCCCATGTTATAAAGCCACGGGGATTGCTAATCAGCCTTTTCTGGCTAAAAACTTGCCCTGCTCCTACAAGCCTTTTCCCAGGATGTTTAACACACAGGACGTGCATCTGCAGCTACGTTCCACATTCCTGGGGGCAACAACCCCGAGGTCTGCACTGCCAAGCACTGGAGTCTGCAGCTCTGCTGCTCGCAATATTGACCATCTCACACACTATTTCCTTTAGAAATGCCTCAAGTGCCCGCCTTGGTTATCATCTTAAATAACCTAGTTTTTAATGGCACTGCAGGGTATTTAACAGCAAAATACAGCTGCAATTATGGGATGGCAAATAGCTGGGGTATCGATTAGTGCAGAAATTGTGATGGAGGGGCTCAGGAGATGCAATCCCTGGCATATTTGTGAGGATGCTTGGGGACTGCAGACATGCAGGTCAGGTTTTCAGCTGGGCCCTTCTGCAGGGTGGATGACAAAGCTTCTTACTCTCCAGATTTTTGTCTGCTTATCTGAAGAGAGCTCTTTAGCACTGCAACTTTTATGATGTGTGCAGGAACCCAGCCAAGGGAGACCTGAGCTCTTCCAGCACTACTGCTGCATTACAAATCTGCTACTGCAAAGTATAAAAACGGAAAAAAAGATTTAAGTTATGATAGGTTTAGATTTGGTTCAATGGAGAGATTCTTTAAACTTGTGTCTTTAGCTCCCAGTGCTGCACGTATCCATACACACAGCAAGCCAGGCAAAGCCTTGCTTTTCCTTAAATCCATCACTTTGCATACACGGCAGTCTACAGAAACTCAGTAACCAAGAATAATTAAAAATAAAAACAGACAAACCACAGAAACTGGCCATATCAGGAAGAAAAGCAGAAGTGTGACTACTGGCCTTCAAGCATATGGCTCTCCAAGGGCCTCCTTGTGCTTTGCATCCTGCACTGCTCCAGCAGGCCCAGATGCCTGCTTATTTCAGAGGAGTATTTGCTTAGAAAATGTCTCACGGCCAGCATGATTTCATAGCCCATTAGTGTTGTCCTGGTGCAAGTAATGGAAACAAAAGTCTTGGGAGGCAGCATTTCTGTACGCATGCAGAGGCTTTTTACCAATAGACACTGCAAGAAAGTCGTGGAAACTGAATAGAGAACAGCCCATCGGCTGAACTGCGCTTAAGCACTAGCTAAGCTATCTTGGTATATTGGAACTGGCCTTTGTGTGTGTGATTACTGCAAAATTGAGTTGTCTTCTGCATGTTGCCAGCAACAGAAATGCTAAGACAGAGCAAGGAGCTAGGAGTGCAACCAGCATCCTGCTCTAGTTACGTTGGCTGGCCGGTATCAGTAATAGCGCTCGATATGTGGCTGCTCTTTCTCCCTCTGTGACAGAGGCATCTGGAGCTTGTGCAGAACGACCCTGTGATCTCAAAGTAGTGATTTGGCAACAACTTGTGCATATTACAAGTGAGACAAGCGGTGCCTTTAGTCACGGATAGCATGGAGACTGTTTCCAGTGAGGAGGAGCTCAGATACAGACTTCAGACAAGTTTGTAGACGCACAGAAACCCAAATACGCACCTTCTGATTATAGAGGAGGCTCAGGGGGAAAACAAAAGGGTGAAAATGATGAAAGGCAACGTGACACAAGCCCTCCTCCTTCTCCAGCCTTTTCCGGATGCCCCTGTGCGGAGCAGAAGTGTGGGCCACTGGCTCATGCGCTCGGCCACCCTACAGCAAGCGGTCCCAGCTCCATGAGGGAACTCGAAGTCATCACTCTGCCAGCCAGCCCGTAGCTCACGGAGCCATTTCCTCCCGGCGAGGCGGCTGCAAGGGGCAGTGACGGTTTCTGTCAGCCCACTTTGCTGCCATCAAAACCAAATCAATGCCTCGGCCACCGCCTCCTTCCCAGGCTTTCCTGTGCCTCGCCTCAGCACCGCTGCGGGCTCGGGCCTGTGATTTATCACCACACTCACGAGGTTGCTGCTTCATGGGAGCTATAAGCAAAACTGTAATTCCGACCAGCTTGCTTTCTGGCGTGTTCTTGCTGAAGGCAACAGCTCTATTCCCGCTGCCCTTAAATGTAACTCATGCTGTAGCGCTGCCAGAAGGCCGAGATGGTAGAAGGGCCTCAGGAAGAACACGCTGGAGGCTGTTGAGGCCGTGGCTGTTCCTGGACATGAGAATTCATGGAGGGGAAAGGCAAGGCCGAGGGGTTGCTGCAGGAGGAGGTAGAGAGGGTTGGTCCCTGCTCCACACCAGCTACAGCTCACGCAAGGCCACATCAGCCTTGGTCGCTGCTTAGGAAATGAGTGACAGAAATCGGAGCATGCTTTCCTTCTGCACAAATTTGCAATATGGGAAATGGGCTCATATGTGTTCCCTCTGCCCTGTGTCCGCCGCACGCACGTGTTGCATTTGTGACCAGTACGGACATTGCAGGAGCACGCGTTTTCGGGGCGAAACCTGCCTTTTGCTGCTACGTGCTCGCAAACACACCTAGTGCAATTAAGCCCTGATCTTTAAATATAGCCTCTGAGGACGACCGTAATGGATATAATAAATCATTATAAACAACGCTGTCACCGGGAAACTCCTGCTCTCCCTCTTCGCCTTTCCCCCACGGCTCCAAGCAGCCTGAAACTCTACATAACTCAGGCAGAAAAGGCCTAAAATGAATCTGCCCCCAACACGGACAGTCTGAATATGCATATTTCAGTGTAGATGGACAACTGTGGAAAGAAGGTGTCCATAGGTAAATAAGATCAATCCCACCCCAAGCTGTAGTACTTCAAATGAGTTTTGATAGTCTCTGAACAGTTTGGAATTACACTTGCAATTCTGCCCCCTTCTATCAGAGCAGGCCTTTGAACAGTGTAAAATTTATATCCCATTTACATTTAGCACCATCTGAATCCTGCAGCGTCTGTGCTGAACATTCTTACTGAGAAGAGCAAAAATTCATTAGCTCTCTGCCACTAGCTCACATAAGGGAAGACGAGATGTCTTCAGGGAAAGGAAATTTCCCAAGAGATGTGAAATATGAAATTCTCTTTCAAAATGTCTATATAAATCGTGTACATACATGCATGCATATGAGAGAGTCGGGGCAACATAAATCAGAAAATATTGATTTCACAGAATCTATTGACAATAGTTTGGGAGCTTTTATCCTAAACTACTTCACTGTTCAATACATAGTGTTGCTCTAATGTGGAGGCTCAGGAGGGCTCAGTCAGATGAGACAGCCAAAACCACGAGTATTAGTACAGCTCTTAACATCATCAGTTGCTTAATGTTGCATCTCCAGCATCATGTTTATTTTGCATATTAGAGCATTTCCATAGAGAGCCCAATTGCAGCAGGTTTTTGACATCACAGAAGGGCACACGAGCAAAGGGGCCAGGATGTCACCGGTATTGCTTGATCTCAGACACTGGTGGCATCTTACACTTTCTCCTCACTGCTCGCGGGCTGCTTATCAACAAGCAGCAATTAGCACAGAGCTATCAAAGAACTCAGCAGTGATGGTGCTATCTTCTGAATAACATATCAAGCAAGTGAAGCTGAACCCCATTTCTACTCATGTCGGTGAGTGCTTTTCCACTTCCTCTTGTGCCAACACATTTGGTTCATTAAACAGAATGAACAGGCAGCAGAACAGGCAACAGAAAAGCTGCTCAGGAGTGAGTTATTCAGTTTAATAGGGCAGGAGATGTGGAGGGACTTTATCAAGATTAACACCACGGGCCAGGTCGCTAGCCAGAGCCCTTGGTGGAAGGAGGCAGGAAGAAACCAGCTAATGGCTTTGCCCTCTTCACATCATCTTATATTTCTTGCTCCTTTTCTTCTTAGCCATTCTAAAATCATTACAGCTAAAAGCGATTATAAGGAGACCTGATTTACACTGCATAATATATGCTGTTTAATTAAGCCCAAATTCACTAAAACACATGCTCAGAAATAATTTCCCTCTAAGACCCATGATCATCAACAGCATGTACGTGCCCAAGCTTGGGAAAACATCAGGTGGGCCATTTGTTTCTGCATCCTCCCCTCTATAGGAGCGGCTATAGATCTGCTTCTTCATACTGATCTCCCCACTTACTAGAAGGCTCTGACTCCGATCTTGCTCTGTTTCCAGGACAGCCTGAAGGAACAGGGCCTTTCTCCAAACAACAGGCTAAAAATGTTTTGGTTTTCAGCCTCCTATCAATGTCAAATCTCCAGACATGCACTGCTCGCTATCGCAGTCTCACGGCTCCAGCAACCCTCTGGCTTAGTCTCCCTTTTTTTGTCCTAGCTTTTCCCAAAGTCCTTATCATCTATGAAACCGAAGCAGCTATTCAACTCCTTATTTAAATTTAATCTCTTCCTTGAATACTTTTTGAAGGTTTTAGCTGCGTTTGGATGTCCAGCTCCTACAAACATAGCTCCGTGCTGAGCAGAGCGCAGCTTGACTGCCGACTCACACGGACGCTCGGGTGATTTATTGAAATGTATTCCCTGTGCATTTACCTCAGCTTGGATAATGAAACTAAGCTGTTTAGCTTCATTACCTACCAAGTATCCTTAAGAAACAAGCCTGCCATATTATGCTGAATGGAGCTAACTCCCATTTTAACTTTTTCTCCTCTGGCTCATGTCTTTTTCCTGCTGTCTATACTGATTCTGGGAACTCTGTGGCGCAGGAATCACCCCTTTTTGGCATCTCGAGTGAGCTGTTGCGACACGTTGGGTGTCCTGCTATAAATGGTAAGTGACAATAACTTAGTACTACAGAGCTATGTGTTTCAAACTTTCACTGCAGCAGAATATGGAAATGCTTCCTGCCTTGCTGACTTGAAACAAACAAACACACAAAGACCTTGCAAAACAAAAGGAAAACAACAACCCAAACATACTCATTTCTCTTAAAACCAAAATGCTGGGAGTAATCTTTTGTCTACCTGATGTACAGTTTACTAAAAAAGCTGCAGGCAGCTGCACCACGGCAGTTCTTAGTCCACAGGAGGAAAACCTTGGCTTTCTTTCATTGCCGGTCTCCTGAACTACTATGAAGTTCTCCACAATAAGCCCGAGTAGATCACTCCCAATGACTGCAACAGGTTACTTTACTGCACTCTCTTTCTCGAGCAAGAATAAATTCAGTGCTCATTGTTTAAAATGTTCTAAGAGCAAAATGCAAGAGGCAATTTAACTGTTCAACAGCTAGGTGAGCTTGTGGGGCAGAGCTCACTTATATCTGTAATGACAGACTGACCTGAGAAAACTGGCAGAGTTACTTACTGGGAAGGGATGGTTGAACTAGAAGGGCTTTCTGCTGGCCAGAAATCAAAACCTAATAGCTGCTCCCCTTACAATAAATCGTGAACAAGCTAGACTTGATTTGTCCTCTTGTCCATAGATTGCACTGAAGATATAAGTAGTTATTGACATTATGTAGTAAGTAGAAAGCTAGATAAAAAACCTCTGAAGTTTTATATGCTGTCAAGTGATGAATGACTGGTAAGAAGGAACACTTGTATTTCTTCTTTGTAATGTTATACTTTTAGCTCATATCTGTCACCTGGAAAAAAAAAGCCTCAACATTTGAAAAAGTTACAAGATTCTCAAAACTTTTGTATGTGGTTACATGGAGTCCAACTCGAAAGTGATTATTTTTTAAGGAAGAAGGCACCATTACTCTTTCTTCAGCCTGCAGAAATGAGCTGATGACTGTTGATATGAATGATTATCTATAAAGATGTTATTAAGCTATTTATTTCTGTAGCTATAACAAATAAAAAAAGATTATCTGTCATTCAGTCTCATTTGGCCTTCAATTTATAGACAGATGAGTGAATTATAATAAAAAAATCAACAGGAATAGAGTAATAACATATGCAATACCTCAACAAATAAATCAAGTCAGTGGGTGATAGAATTAACATAATAGGGTTGAATTTGGTGACCACAGAGATAGAGACATAGTTCTTCAAAGTCGGGTTCAAAATAACTTAAGTTCTTAGGGCATATGAAACACATTTGACATTTTCATTCAAACATTTGTCCATCGTTTCTCACTCAGTTCACGTTCACTTTCGAAATGTTGGTACATTTTACTGAGGCTGTGGCAATTAATTATAATTTACTAGAAAATGGGTATAGCTCTATTTTTCACTCCTAGGTAATGTATTCATATCTGAAGTAGTGCAGTTTATGAAGCGGGTTGCAAAACATAAATGTAATGATTAATGGATTGCAAATCCCCATGGATAGAGTCCTGGGTACAGGCTGTAAGTAGCAGGGTACTGGACGGCTGGTAGAGTACATCATGCTGCCACATAATGCACTGGGGAGCAGGAGGGGCATCTGGGGACTCCTCTCATGCAGATATCCACAGGACAATCCTAATCTTGATGGGGCTATCTTAGATGCCACAAGCTTAGCATGAAGCTTTGCAGGTGTCTGGAAACAATTTAGGTCTTCTGGACACATGGAACCATGCAGACTTGACCTGAGGTTGCAACATTATCAGATGATGTCATTTTATGAGAATTTATTATTAATCAATATATTACCAATTTATGTCTTGCTCCATAATGATGTACAATTATGATGACCACTCATCAACACAACAGGACACTAAACTACCAACAGCGAGATGAAGTGACTCCGTGCTGGATAACAAATACAATTATCTCTAGTCAGCAAACAAAGGGAAAAAACAAAGTTATGTGAAGTATAGCAGTGACAAAACAGCCTGCAGGACATATCCCCTGGAGTCTGGCCAGAAAAAGAGCTGAGGGAGATAAGATCACAGAACTGGAGATGCAAGAGCTGCAAGGGGGCACCTTTCAGAGAGCTTCTTAGAAGAGCACTTTCTTTGAAGGCATTTGTAGTGTTACTTTGCTTGCCACTGATACAAATAGTGTTGAAGCCAAGTAAAACAATTAATATTACACCCAGGGTACTTTACCTGCTGCCTGCCTCATTACTTCTTCTTTTAAGATCATGTTAAATGTCTCTATCAGGAACCCTCCCTGGAGAAGGCTTTCCTTTCTGACCATGATTCTGAGGGCTGCAGCAGTGAACAGAATGGGGCTCTTCATAAATGCCAAGCTCTTTTTATCAAACAGCTTCATAAAATTACTGAAGTAACAGTTCAGCTCAGGAACTTGCCACACGCTGTTGATAACTCAGTGAATACCTCAGTATTGCAGGGGTTTCCTCTCTGACACTTGACAAAAGCACGGGCACACAAGTCCCACTTTCTTGGGAAAACAAAACATGTTTGATGTCTCCGTAAATGAGATAAGGAGATACTGGAAAGCGGGCTAGCACGTGAAAAGGCCAGTGAGAACGTTGTGGTGCAAATGTGCATACACACGGATGAATTGTGGTCATGTTGGAGACAAGGAAAACAGCTACCCATCCACAGCAAAGGCAGGATTCACACTCCAACTTGTGTGCCTGACACCTCTGGGATGGCCAGCATAGACTTCACTTCCCATGTAGTCACCTTTCGATGCTTTTACTTACTCGATTTCCTCCAGTAATGCACTATTACAGTGCAGCAAATGCATAGCCTGAGGAAGCAACTGCTTTGATTAGCTTTAGACTGATTTTATATACTCTCCCTGAGTTTTCTCCTTGAGCTGTTAGCATTTACTGGCGCTGACCTTCTCTGTGCCGACCATACAGCAGCAAGAGCTCTTCTTGGCTAATTAAAAGTGACAGGGCTCCTTTTGGTTAAAATTAACAGAGGTGAAATTTAACAGAAACTACGGGCTCAAGCCCTCATACCACCCTGCATTACCAGACTTTAAATTATTAACTCTCCTTTGTTTTATCATGATTAATTATTAAAATTCAAATGCTTGTCAACATATTCATCGTGGAGCCGATAGATCAGCAGTGTCTCCTGTGCTATATTGGCTGTGCTCTACGCAGTGACCTTTTAGCAATATTTCAAGTCTCAAAAGGATTTCTGTAGTGGCATATTTAACTTGGGATTGTAAAAGGAGAAGAAGAAACGACCACCACTATCCCGGCAATTTATGGCCAGATCCTACACCCTTTTTTATCCTAAGCAATCCCACTCACTTCAAGGGGAAAAATAAAATTTGCAGGTAGCCTGTATGCGCCATGCAGCAGAAAGAGGAAGGGCTTTCTTGTAGTGATTTTTAGCCTTACTCACTCACTCCTCTCTCCTTCAAACTGAGGCACACAAGGCTTGCGTGGAGGCTCCATGCTGCTGCGTGGCAGTGAGCTTTGCCTCTAGAGTTGAGAGGCTGTACTCCAAAGCACTCATTTCAACGTGCTGCAATTCTGGCACGAAAGACAAAAGACTTTGTTATTTGCCAAATGATCTCTTTTTTTCTTTTTTTAATAGCAACAGCTACAATTCTATGCAGCATCCCTGCATATTTAACACTTATTGGAAAAGTCAGCTGAATACCACAGATTGCAATCAGCATCTTTCACAGATGCCTTTTTTTTTTTTCTTTCCCCGAGCGTTCAGTTCAGAGCTTTGCAAGTCATTAGTCCATTAGCACAAAGTTAAAGTACGCCAATCAATGTCATTTTAAGCTGTAGGTCATCTCGGGTTTTCATAAACAATCCTAAGGCTAATGACAGCTAGGTAGCCTTCTGCTCTCATTTCAGCTTGAGCCTTCTTTGAAACATTAGATTTGGCATCCACAAAGAAATAGAGCCATTGCTGGTGCTACTTTTCATCATGGTAAAATATAAAGTATTTCCTCAAAATTCACTTAGAAGATGTAAGGAACAATGTAGGATATTGTGACCTGGGTTTATCCAGAAACTTTCTCAAATTCTAGGTTTTATTTGGTTTATTTATTGGAAAAAAAAAAAAACCATAAGAGAAAAAAAAATGCAATTAGTCATTTTTTAAGTGCTTTTATTGAAAGGTTAGTAAAAGTGTGGAGCTTGAGTTCAACAAGAGAAGACAACTGGGTAAAAATAAATTCAGCTCAGAGCTCTGGCCAGATCCCCTGCTCAGCCTTAGGCATTTCACTTAGGCATATCTCAGAACGTCTCCATTTCTCCTTCTAAGCGAGAGGAAATCAAAGAGGCCAATATTTTCCCCTTCCCTTCAAGGCAGCACATCGGCAGGGGGTTCAGACCATTGCAGCAAGCTGGCAGGGAGCTAAATAGCTCCAGCATCTCTTCCTTCGGGCTGCTGCTTTGTACCGAACTACAGAGCAGGGCCTGTTTGGTTTTCCTCAGCCTGGGGTTTTCCACGGGATGGGGGAACGGATGAATCCCTTCTGTTCGGAAGGAATTACAAGGCATCTGGGAAATAAAAGCACCGAAATCTGACACCCAGGCCTAGTGCTTTCCAAGAGGGATGAAAGGGTTGTTTGCAGAATTTGCTGCTACCCCTGAGAGTGGAGCAGGGAGAGACTCCAGCTTTATCAGGCGCTAGGCAGGCACGGAGCGGGACAAGGATAGCTGTGTTTCACTTCATTCTTTATTCTTCTGCTTAGAGATTTTTAGACCAATTCCTTTTCCTTCCTCCCCAAGGAATATTGCCGTTGCATCCATAATGAAACAACCTGGCGGAATAAACTTGTGCCAGCATCTTTCCTAACAAACACCAATCCTCCTGCTAATTCCAACAAACGAAATATTTCTTAAAAGCAGTCGCTGTGCTTTGTCTAGCACTCCTCTCCCCAACCACCACACCGTGAATCAGTCTGGAGTTGCTCCAGATGAGTCAGCAAAGCAACCTGCCGCTGTGCAGGTTTTGCATGCAGCAGGTTCAAACCCCATTTGCAAGTGGGCCGGAGAGCTGCCAACTCTTTATTTGTTTACTTTGCTCCTCTTCTGTCTCTTTTCCCTTTCCCTTCCATGGAATAATTTTGAACTGCACTGCACCGAGAGAAAAAAAAAATATTGCTTATTCCTGACCATACTCTTTTTAGAGTCTAAAATAATCTTACTCCATTATGATTTGATAGGTCATCATTTGATTCCTTGCCTCTTACAAGACAGAAAGGTATTAGTTTAGACTGGAATTAGGGCAACTATCAATGGAAAGAGCCAAGAGTCCCAGAGCTCCGCTGCTGAGACCCATGCAGCGTCACACGGCTCACAGCAACCTCAGATCAGACTCTGGAGTCAGCGGGGCAAAGCCCTCTTTGTTCCCATGTTGGAATGGGCACATAGCCATGAAGGGCTTTTTCATCCAAAAATTTGTACATATAGTCAATCCAACACTAATAACTTTACCTTAACTTAATCATGGTGCATGTGGACTTCATCTGATGGTGTTAAGCACTAGCTGCTGACATTTCACGTGGATCTTAGACAGGCAGCAGTTCTTAGAAGTTAAGACTCACATTTTCAACTGTATCCTTCTTTCCAAGCCTCAAAGTTGCACACTGAAGGACGTCACTACGTTTCCTTCCATGCGGATCAAACTCTTGCCTGCTCTAAGCTTCCCAAATCCTCTTCATCCTCCAACAGGCCAATCCATTCCTCACTCACAATGTCTGCCTTTCAGAGCTCCTCCACAACACTCTTTTCTCTACAGCTGCAGGGTTAAGGTTAACCCTTTTCAAGAGGCATCTGGCAGTGCCATGGAGCTAGAGAGTGGTGGTGGTGAACAGAGAAGTCAGTTGGTGGCAAATCATGACCTAGAATAAAAATCTCTCTGCTCCACTTACAGTTTGCTGCCTGATCATCAGTATAGGTTAAAACACCAATTTAATGTCAGTCTTGGCTTTGGTATGTGGTATTTGTCAGCACTGAGCGTAACTGTCCTTCTCTCATCGCTAATGCTTCAAGCGGCTCCATGCTCTTAGCAAGAGCAATTTCTTGATAATCAGAATCAAGCATTGACACTACGTACCTTTTCATTACTTGTGGTGTATTACTGGCTTGTAAAGCACAGTCTACGCACAGAGTCATGCTGTGCCCTACATTGGGCTAGCGTTGTTACATGTTTATTACGAAAGTGATTTAAAAGGGAGATGATGCCTTGAATTACTGATCCTGCACAATCTACTGAAAACTGGGTGATGAAACAACATAATGATCATACATCAGCTTCCCATTACCTGATTTAGGGTAATTTGTATTCTCTGCTTCTGTGCAAACAGAACCGTCACTTACTGCACTGTCAAACTTTATTTTAAGAGTTAAAAGGTGGGTTTATTATTCATAATGCTAACAATCGGGAGCAGCTAAAACGCTCCAGATGCCAGAAATCAAAACCTGTTACCATGGAATTGGTTACAGGAGATTTAAAGCAAATTAAAGCCCTGACAACATTAGTTTTAGGCTGGGAAAGCATAAGAAAGAAGAGTTGCACAAAGACTAATTCTAGGCATCTGCTCCTGCAGGCTGTTTCTGTATTTCAAATGCATATTGAAAGATGGAAAAGTTAATTATTTCTCCAGGCTAGCACGACACGTGTATGTGATTGCAGCTGCATGCTGGTGCACCGGAGAGAGTTGGATGGCCCTGTTTTTGCCCTCTTCTCCTTGGTTTTGGAAGTACTCTGGCCAACAGGCAGACAACTGCCACACAGGGCCCGGGTGTCTCTCTCATCGCAGACCTCCGGTCAGGAAGCGTTTTGTAGGCCGATAACCCACTCAGCGCTGGCCTTTCCCTCATAAATAATTCCTCCCAGCCACTGAGGAGGACCAGGGCCGGCTTTCAGCTTCATTACGGTTACTTGAGAGCACTCTCCAGCCACGCATCGACGCGGGCAGCCTATTCCTCTGTGGGAAACCCTAGCGGGCTATGGGGAGTGGTGGAAGAGCCGCCGGCAGCGAGCGCTCGCCGAGCTGGACGCCACCCTCCCGGCACTTCTCGTGCGATCAATCGCGAGGGAAAGGTCAACGGGCAGCTTTCGAATAACCCATCCATTTAACTCCTGACATTGAGCTGGCCAAGGAGGCGAGGGAGGGAGGAAATCTCAGCCCCATTTCGGCCTAACACAAAGACTAAGCTCAGTTGTACGCTTCTGGCTTCTGTTCTCACAGTGATCTGCCCAAGATACCATGGGACCTTTGCATGGTGGTCTTGAAAACATCTATTTTCTGCATAAAGTCAAGTATCTGGAGAGGCGAGAGGCCCCTTGGACTCCATAGTAAAGGCAGACCTGTCCCAGTGAGCTCGGTGGGTGGGATGAGATCCATCATGACCATCTGGGCATGATCCAGGGCTGATAGGCCTCAGCTGGAGGTGGGAAGGTTTCCTTCCATGCCTCCCCAGCGCTTCCTTCAGTGCAGACACAAGCACCCTGTCCCTAGCCAACTCCTCTCACTAAAGGACACGAAAAAACAGAATCCTTCACAGCCCTGAACCCACTCACACGTTTCACCACAAATGGTGGCATTTTCGCAGGGCCTTTGGATGACAATAACTTGGATTTTATGCGATCGGGTCTTAAGTTACTAAATTCAGTCTCCTTCACGATCAAGCACTTCATCTTTCTGTGCTTCAGCTCCCCAACAATCAAATGGAAACGCTATCGCTTCCTTACCTTGCAGGCATATAGCGGGGTGAATATATATATATTATGATATGCTCAGTGATAGTGATAATGAAGCATAAAAGACAGCCAAGAGATAACTGAAATCAATGGAAGGATTCCCACTGTATTAACTGGGCTCTGGCTGTAGTCCTTGCTCAAAGAGAAAAAGGCGCATGGGGATTTCTCTGTCCCTTGGCTGGAAGAATAAGACAATTCTCTGAATCCCATAGGAGCTATTTCCCAATCAGGCGTGGTAAGAAAAGAATCTCTGCATGAGACACCATTTCAAAAAAATAAAATAAAGCACAAAATCCTGTGCATGTTTATGTATGTGTGTCAGGGGAAATGATATTAAATTTAAGAGGAAAAAAAAAGAATTAGATATCAAAAACAGGATTAAACTATAAAAATCTATCCACTATAGAGAATCCAGTTTGTAAGATAATCTTTTCTATAAAAGGCAGAATATTAAAGTAAATAACTCAGAAAAGCCCAGGAGAATCGGAACTTTCTGTAACTAGCCAGATGGAGAATGCAATTTAGGCAGGAACGATGCATTCTACACTTCATATGTCTGAGGAAAGAAAAGCTATTTCTGGGGGATGTTACATTTTTTTCATGCTTCACTCAATTATTTCTTCTTCCTCACGCTCCTCCCCATGTTCTTCAGCACCACTACTGATAAGCATAATTTCAGTGCTCATCATGGGTTTCTTGACCTCTCAAGGCAACACAGAGGGGCCCAGCCCCTTCTGCCAACTCCTTCTGCTCTGGGGTCTGGAGATACATTTCTTGGACCAGATCAAGGAATGCAAGGGAAATGCACACAAAATTTAAATATGCTCTTGGGCTGCATTTTGTCCATCCAGAGAGGCCTATTATTTTGTCCTTTTCAAGGACAGAATATGGACATAGACTAGCAACATTGACTAGTGCTTTAAGGGAGAAGACAGGGCCTGTGGTGTTAGAGACCATAACAAGTCCCTCTCGTATGTGT
Organism: Rhynchotus rufescens; assembly: GCA_032273925.1. Taxonomy (NCBI): domain Eukaryota; kingdom Metazoa; phylum Chordata; class Aves; order Tinamiformes; family Tinamidae; genus Rhynchotus; species Rhynchotus rufescens. Next base: position 523 of record JAVCKT010027880.1, on the reverse strand, counting down.
CCCTTCCAGCCTCTTCCTATCTCTCCCACTACAAGTTTATTTATCTTTAGTGAAAATATAACACATTCTGCTAAACTGAAGGTTACAGACTACTGCAACATAGAATAAGATTGCTCTCAACCACAAAGCATGGAGAAGGTACAACAGAAGAAGATTCACATCCCCACTGTGCAAAATATTTAAAACTCAATTAAAAGTAGAGAGAGGGCTAGGCTTAGAAGCAAAATGATACACTGGAAAGTTCATTTTTGGTATATTCATTATAAACAGATTTCAATTTCTAAATGTCCGTAGGGATCTATACCCACCGATTTGATATCAAAATGTCTTTGAAGATGACAGCGTTAGCTATCTCTGCCTAATTTATGTCTACCCTTCTCTGAAAAGCCCCATTAGAATCAGTGGTCTCATTCTGAATTTCCTTCCACTTTGTGTTACCTGTATGCAAGTGTAGACTTCGTGCAACATGGTCGTGAATAGCATAGAGAAAGCAGCAGGAGAAATTCCCCTGTGATCTGCTACG
>JAVCKT010027879.1:0-19570 GCA_032273925.1 Rhynchotus rufescens | reverse complement strand
AAAGTTTTTTCAGAGTAGAGCTCCTGTGCTAGCTCTACGTCTAGGCACACACAAAACAGCAAAGAATTTCCAGTAAGTATGAAGGATGAAGTTTACTGATGCTGAAGTCTGAAGACACAAGAAATTCCTAATTTAAAGGCAGATTTTATGACAGGGAATTCTCCCGCTCCTGTAATACCATTGGTCCAGAAGAACATAAATATCTCTTCAACTGCCTCAAGTAATAATCCTTTGTTTCAACCACAAGTTCAGTGTTGTATTTGTCCAAAAACTGGCCAATAACAGCCTAAAATCTAAATTCTTATCTCTCAGTAGCATCTGAAAAGTTAGGGAAGAGTTTTTTTACCTCTTATATTTTAACTTTTTAGGGAAAAAATTATTCATTTTTTCTTTTTTTTTCTTTTTTTTTAAGATACCAACCAGTAGGAAGTAATAAAATCATTCAGTCTACAAGAAAAAAACCCCAAAGTGAGATTATACTTTTGAAAGATTTTACTCTCCCCTGAAGAGGGAGAGACAGATATTGAGAAAATTTACTTTTGTTTATTATCTCGTGTGGAAGCCACTCAGACGCTGTAGGGAGGGTCTACATACATTCTTCTAGGTAGATTCTGGAATTTCAATTTCCTGTTATTTCAATACTAAAGTGAGACCCAATGCAGAGGCACTAGAAGTCCTAATTCAGTGGTATCTTCTAGATGCACATTTCCCGAAAGGAAGAAAAGATTTTGTTCTGAGGGAAACTAAAAACCCCTGCAAATGCTTGGCTTTCAATTTTAGTGTAATTCAACTGGAATTCAGCCTTCATGATTCTTAATCATAACTTCTACTGTCAAAGACTATAATAATGGTAAGGAAAAACAATGTTACTAAATATCTACTGAAATAATATTGTACTGTAACTCGTAATTTTTTTCTCCAACAGAATTTAAACAGGAACTGCCGTTATATTTTCACTGAGCAGAGATCGTTTGTAGACTTTCATTTCTTTCAATGATATTTTGCAGCACACAAGTAGTAAATAAAACATTTTACAACATTTAGCAAAAAGTTAAAGAGTAATTTAGTTCTGCATGAATAAGACCTTTACTGATGCATGCGAAAATGCAAGCTTGTGTAAATACAAAATAACATTTTGAACTTGATTTTCTTCAATAAAAATGGCAACAAAATCCAAATATTCTCAATTAATACATAAATACTCCTTGGATAAGACAGCACATAGTTTTCAAAAATCATATTACTGACTAAATATAAGCAAGTACACGCAAATATGGTTATGGTCATACTGCAATCTTTGGGTAGTCATGCCATTTTAACAAGTAAAAGCTGCAGTTTATAAAATTAATAAAATACATACAACCTAGTTACTGAAAATATACCCAGGCATCACAAAATAATCACATTGTCTATTATTTAACATTTTTACAAATAAAGCTAATATAACAGTCCTCTACCAGACCTGAAAAATATTATTTATAAATAGTCATTTTTCTGGAGGAGCAGAGAGCAGGGCAAGATGACAACACGAATTAGTCTGAAATCTTAAAAAGGATTACTCTATTTACATACAGGCTCAAAGACTTCAAGATTAGAGTCTTAGTTTCTAATTAGAAAGGACTTGCTTTGTGGATTCATTAAGGATATGAATATAATCCACAGAATTCTCTACAAAGAAATGATTTCACAGGAATTTTAGTATGTTTGAGCATAGACTTGTTTTTTCCAACCAAGACAACAGTTTTCAAGAATAGTTAAAAAGCCTTTAACATTCTCAAATTTGAGTTTAAAGTCATGGTTTAATACTCAGAACATACTTATCTGTCATAAGAAATTCCTTATATCTATGCAGAAAATCAAAACAATGAGATTACTTTTAATATCCATACATCTAACTTGATATATTTTAAAAATATTTTAATAAATACATCATTAACATTTTCTATTAAAACCTTTACTGATTGCATCTTCATCGTTGGGCAGGAGGATGGAAAATGCCAGACATCGTGTGACAATTCCGAAGTTCCGTGACAAGTAACACATTCTGCCAGAATGTCCTCAAGAAACACCTCAAAGCACAAAACAGCCTGGGTCAGAACTTACTCTCTGCTGTTTGAATTATTATCTCATCAAGCTCTTTCTCAAGTTTTTCATAGGTATCCAGCCTTGCCTGAAACTCAGCGTTCTGTGTCTGAAGTTCCATAACGCGTGTTTCACTAGAAGACTGCAGACTGTAAAATTCCTTAGTAAGGACCTGCGAGAGGGAACAAAGAACCTGTGAGGAGCTCATGGTTTATAGCTCTTCATGAGAAAGGTAAAGGCAGACATTCAACAGGTTCACTAAATAACAATAATGCATTACATTTGATCTAACTTTTGCACAAAATGCTAAAATGCTTTAAAAAGTGGATTTTTTTTTCAACTGCATTATCTTGCATAGATTAAACTGTCAGGCCACATGACATTTAATGCTAGTCCACTAAGGCGCTAGTAATTCTAAGAACTTATCTCTGAAATAGCTATAAGAACAGCATTAACATGTAATTAACATGCAATTAACAGCAAAAAACACATTCGTTGCAGTTCTTTAAATGGCTTTACATTCACTTACGAAACTGAAAAAGAAAAGGTGGCTCCTTTACTGATGGCAAAGACATAATTATCAAAATTCAGTATCTTAAGATATACTAGGTTCTTATTACTTACTACTTAAAATCACGTAAGTTACTTATTACTGAAAGGTAACATACCCTTAATCAACACTAATGTAAATACTTAACTCGTTAAGTATAAATAAGATATGCCCCATATTTTAAAGTAGAAGTTAAAAGGATCTGTAAAAAACCTTAAAGCTTAAACGGGAAGTTAAATATGGTGCCTGAAACAGAAAATAACACCGACAAAATAAATATTATACAACCAACTGGAATGACAGAATCCTTGGTTAGTAATGTCATTACCTGTATGTTGCACAGAAAAAAAAATAAAGTAATAATCAAGTAGTACTGAAGATGTATTTCAATATTGACTTCTCAAATATAAATTCTGAATGAGGGAGATGACAGCTGAATTTAAATCTCAAGATTGAGATGTATATGCACAGTGTATACAGCAACAGTACCAGAATAACTGTTAAAAACACAGAATGTGTTTTCACACACAGAATGTGTATTCTTCACAGAATGTGAAGAATGTGAAACTCAAACTTGGTTATTAAATTGGTCATTGTAAACTTGGTCATTAGATTTTGCTTCCACAGAACTTGGTAGAAATACATGGAAATATGTTTATTTTCTGTTGCCTTCTCACCAAGTTTTTTCATTTTTAACCTCTAACTGAAAAGGACTACATAATACCCAGTAAAGTATTTTTATAACATACCTCCAGCTTTCTCTGATATTTCTCACATTCTATCTGGCACTGTGAAAGATTCTTAGCTGTTTCTTGCTGCATGAGTTGAACATGTTCACTTTCAAAGGATTTTAACTTACTTTGGTGAAGAAGTTCAGCTACTTTGCTTTCTGTGCCAAGTTGCATTTGTCTGTACCTGAACGAGAAAAGACTCATGACTCAAATATTGGAAAAAAACAGAATACATGTAGATCATATTAAGTTAGTTCTGTTCACCACAATCTGTAGATTGCAAAAAATGAATACAGTATTTTAAAGAATTTAATATATATTAATATATGTAACTACAGCAGCCTGTATTTGGAAACTTCGTCCAAACCTTTTAATACTAAAATAACAATAAAAGACTAAGCCCCTGGCTTTGCTGGTTTTGTGGTTAATACAGAATCAAATAAAAATGACCTTACAGCATGCCTTATTTTTAAAATCTGTTACATGAATGTTCCGGGTGCACCAATGCATACACTGCATAACACTGAAATCTTATAGAGGAGATCCACTGGGAGGTATCAGGGAGACCTGGGTCTCCTGTCTGCACCAGCATTTGCTGTACATGATAGGGAAAAGTGGTAGCAGTCCTTGTGTTATCACTGCTGCATATATCATTATCTGCTATAGGCCTCGGTGTTATCAAGGCTGCACACATCTTTTGGGATATTATGCTGCTCTTTTCCCTACCCAGACATATTCAGAAATACCAGACCACAATATTCCCATAATCAATCAGAACCATAGGAATGAGGACTCTCAAAAGCAGAAATGAAGTGTGATTCATATTCATAAAAGATTGATTGCTCTAAGTATATTCTTGACTATATGTCTAATAAATTATAGGTGACAGATAAATTATGTTCCACTTCGAAGTGGATTTCAACTGTGCTGCTTGTATTTACAAGCGACCCCATAAAAAGAGGAGCGAAAGTTTCCTGATGGAATATTGAGTTACTAGACTGCGAAAACAGGGTTCATGTGAACATCAGGAGAAACTTTTGAAACAGAGCATTAAATGACATAGGAAATTCAGATTATATAAATGCAATAGATCATAGGAAGAAAAATTGTAATTTGTGACAGTCAGGAAGGTGATCTTGGAACAACAGGTATTTAAGTAAATGAAAAAAAAGCAGTTCTGTTTTCAACAAAGGCCAAACACAACTTTTGAGGAATTACTACAACAAGAATAGCGAAAACATAAAAATCCCTGTGTTGCTTCACAGTCCCATGGCATTTTCTGCATACTGAATGCTGAGTACAGTTCTAGCACCTCACTTCAAAGAGCAGTAACAGAACTGGTGAAGGGTCAGGGGAAGGAAACAAGGATTATCTTAACAACTGGCAACATCATGCGACTATACAAATTATATAACCTAGAGCCCTACAGCTGGGAAAAGAGATGGCCTGGGGAAATGGGAGAAGTATTAGAGCCTTGTGCCATCGAGAGTGGCAAGGATACTGAGGAGTTGCTTATTCACTGTATTTTTGAATAGATGACTGCTATATGCAGGGAGGAAGGGGACAGGCTGTTTTCTTTGGTGGCCAGCGATAGGACGAGGGGTAATGGCCATAAGCTGGAGCACAGGAAGTTCCATCTCCAGGTGAGAAGGAGCTTCTTTACTGTGCGGGTGACAGAGCAGTGGAACAGGCTGCCCAGGGAGGTTGTGGAGTCTCCTTGTCTGGAGATCTTCAAAACCCGTCTGGATGCCGCCCTGTGCCACATGCTGTAGGTGTGCCTGCTGGAGCAGGAAGGTTGGACTAGATGATCTCTAGAGGTCCCTTCCAACCTTGAGGATTCTGTGATTCTGTGATTCTGTGATCTCATCTGTGGCTCCCTTAACCTGGCATGGGAAAAAGCCTGTGGGCAGGATCAAAACTGTGAGGAATGAAAAAATAAGGTGCAAGAGGGGAAAAGATAATGGATTGGTATTTTAATATTTCAATTTTTTAAAAGTTAACCCCATGCTACTTCTTCCATTATTTTACCTGGTATGAGGCAGATGACAGTCTTATAGGTATTTTCACAGTCTCATTCAATTCTTAAATACATGGCACAATGGTAGATTTGGTAGATTTCCTCCAACATATTACAATATCTGCAGAAATTTTCAACTGAAATCAAATGTCAGTGTTTCAGAGCAAGCTCTGATAATATTTGTACAAACAGGATCTATGAGTATGGTAATTTTAAAATGTCTGAATTATATTTAACATTTTCCTTACTGCTGGAAGTGCTTCATAATCTGTTTTTGTTTTGTTGTGTTGTGTTGTGTTGTGTTGTGTTTTGTTTTGTTTTGTTTTGTTTTCATGAAATTCTCAACATAAATATTTATGGGACAAATTGAGTTTTCCACAACATTATTCACAGTGCTGAATTTCTGTTTCATACTGGTAACACTGTAATGTTACCATTCAATTTTCTTTCAAAAGACTTCAAAAGACTATTATTCTTAACAATCCTGCAGATTTCGTTTTTTTGACTTTTAATTGCTTATTTGTTAGTTAAAGAAATTATATGGAGTCATAAATATGATAAAGCTTTGTACATCTTACTTAAGTAATACCAAGTTCAAACCATTGAGCTACTGACTTTTCTACATGGTTTTCTCTTTTTTTTTTTCTTTTGTTTTTCCTAGAAATTTCACCATTCCTCAGTGCTAGTTTACTTCTACTGAAAGTTTCATTTTTGACTGTCTGAAATTTTCAGGTGAAATTGAATTTTGGACAAAAATAACATATTCTAAAAATAATAGTCTTGTAGTAGAGTGAGGGATGTATCCAGACTTCTCTCTTCATCCCTTTATAAACATCTGTCTTCTATTGTCATTGAGATAGAACAGTTCTTGATGCAGTGGAGTTACAAAACGTATAGGTTATATGATTTAGATCCATTTCTGTTGTATCTTGACAGCTATTCAAAATACAGAGTCATCATCTTGTCTCTTAAGAGCAGCTCTAATTGCCCTTTTCCCTCTTTGTGTCCAAGATGCTTGCTGTCTAGACCTGAGCTCTTTGCCTCTCCCTTGGGTCTTTGTTTATTTTGGGCTTTCTCAATGCTCTATTCATATTTCTCCCTTTTTCAGCTGCTAGATCTACTTATTAATCATTTCTTTTTATCCAGTTTAGTTTCTTTTATTTTCTGTAACTTTAAGAACTTTCAAGTCCCTCAGTTTTTCAGGCCTGCTTACTTCCTCTTACTTGGAGGATTTAAACATTTTCATTCTTATCTAGACTTTCATATATAATGCTCTCTTTTATTGACATTTCCTCTTTGGTCAGACGCATTTTGTGTAGATTTGTGCCCAGTTCCCTTACCCAGGGAATCTATGGTAATCTATCCAGAGAAGAGGGCAATCTATGGTTTGAATCTACACTACCGCTTGAATATGGCTTTTTCAAAACATAGTTTTGATTTATTCACTCATACATGTTCATTCATTCAATTATAAATGTCATCATATTGTTTTTTATCACACAAAGCTATATCTCACACACAAGCAAAATGATAAGATTATTCATATCTTTCTTTACCTAACTCTTTGTCTTGCAAGTTTTCGTGAATTACCATCAGCCATGTTTCCCTTCCTTTCTGGACTGACAAGCAAGCTACTATCTTCTATGTTTTCTCTATCTTCAGATCTCTTCTGAGTTTCTGCCTGTTTTCAGCTGCTGACACTCAGTTCATCTCACCTTGTTTTCTGAGGCTCTTGCATTCATTAATATATAGTATTGCCTTTGATCCTGGGGTCTCCTATCAACTTGAATAAATTTAGTCAAGAAAAGCCATCAATGAATCTTCCCTCCTTGTATTTCATTAAGGAGACTTGACTCATTTTAAATTCTCTTAACTGCACACTTTCATTAACTCTATGAAGCAAGCCAAGATAATTATAAGTATGTAAAGTGAGAGACATAGGAAAGAAGTCATAAAATGTAGTTGTATCCTTCATTCCAAAAGCCAGATAATTCCAATGGACTGTAGAGAAGATCCATCCATTAGTGTAAAACAGCTTTGAGCAAAATGAAAATCAAAAATGATGCACTATAATATCCATAGGAAACCATTTAATTTCCTGCTTTGTTCTGTAGTTGCTATTCTTGCAGATAATCTCATTCATCTCTGTAAGGACACTTAATGACAGCCATATAGGCGCTTCATGTCTAACTTCAGTTTCATTTCAGTTAATAACAAATGAACGTAGAGACACATCTGTAAACATGAATTCTGCAATTTGCAGAGCCTGAGGTTTTGCGCGGGTTTTAAGGGTGCATGTACAGCCTCATTGACTTCACTGAGGCACTAAATAGTCAATGATGCCTCATATAGTATTTTTACTATTAAGACTTGTTTATGAAGAAACAAACCCACTAACAAATAAACTGCCTTTTCACCCCCCCCCCCCACCACCAGTGGGTATCTTCACTGCTCCTATCAAGTTTTTCTGTAAGAAATAAGTGTTATACATTTATTTTCTCTGAAAATTTTGTCTGATATTTGTATCCACCCAGGAGATACAAATGTATAGATGATTTATCACATAATGTGTTTGTGACAAACAGTTTAAGATTAAAGGAATATTTATTGTAAGTACTGAAGTGATGAATTAGATATTACATGTCTCATCTACACTTGTCATGATGTTATAGAGCTTGTTAGCAGTCTAAGATATACAGTGATTTAATGCTAGTGTCAGGTTCCATTTTCTGTTTTAGGCCTAGGATTTACAATTACATTGTCATCATATTTCAAAACAGCAGAATGTTGAATCCTTAAAAAAAATCCACTTGTTGACTTAATAAGGATCGATATAAGAAACAATGATGACTTACTCAGCAAAAGCATTTTCCTTCACATTGTCTGCTCAGATGCTTTTGTTATAAAACAAACAACTGTATTACCTGAGGTAGTTGAGTCAAGAAAAGTGAATTCTATCCATTAATTGTATATCACTTATACACAAACTTGCACGTACACGTGCAACTTCATGTAAAATTTGCTGACTATTTTGGTGATAACTTCTTCCATGTTTACTCTGTAGGGAAATTACAAACTTTACATTTTCGCTGTTAATTATATTTTGTAAAGTACCTTGCTTTTCTTGAAAGTAATGTGTATGGAAAGAGTAGTTAAGTACCATCATTTTTGTTTGCACTTGCAAGTTTAGTTATTCTATTCTCATATATTTTATAACACAGATGGGAACACACAAATAATTTTTCTGCTGCAAATTATAACCACAGATTTCTATGACTGTCAATTCATAACTCAGCAACTGCTGTCCTAAATTATCATTTTAGTAGATATTATCCATAATAATAAATTATCCCAACACTAGTAGCATAACTCCTTCAAAAAACAAATTATTATAGAATCTGAGGTATCTGCTTGTCTTCAAATATTCACTTAAATTTTAAAATAAAGTTGCCTTCTTGAGATTACTTTGAGCATGTGAATTGTATGAGCATGTGCTTGATCAATATATGGTCATGTAAATGATGAGTGAAACAGAAAGAAGCACGACTGGGCAGTCATGGAAAGTAGGGTTTAAGTTTCCACCAAAACAGTTCTCTTGGAAAATCTCTGTGTGAGTATTCAAGTGGTATCAACTCCTGAAGAAGGAAGAAGCATTGGATATATTTAGGAGATTCACTCAGGAGGTTTCCATTGAATCTTGGGCAGTCCAATACGATGCCATTTATACCAATTTTGTTACTGAGATTAATAACAGTCCGTCAGCTCACTGGCTCCTCAATTTGCCTCTGAACCTAGCTTTCAGGAATACAGATGACTGCATGAAGAGGGACTAGTAAGAACAATATAAATGATGGAAAACTGTGTGAGGCTAGCAGCAGGAACAGGAAACTAGAACTGCAAAATGCTTGGATTTGGCACAGCTTTCTTCAACCCAGATTTCTCACGCATTACAAGAAATGCTCTAGGAGGAAGAGACAAGGTATGTGAGATGAGGAAGACTGAAGGAGGGCTTGTGATTTAGTCTGTACTAATGTATGTCCATGCTACAATTCACAAGCAATTTAAAACATCGAGCAATTCAGTGTACTCTCTTTTTCATCTATATTCTATACATTTCACAATTTGCTGAAATATACACTAGTGCTGTATTGGAGAGGGACATGAACAGATAATTTATTAAGCCAAGGATAATAATGAAGACCTTGATGTAAACATATGGTATAGATCAGTTATATGGGCATTTTTTTTTTACTAAAAATGGAGATAATTGTAGAGATTTTTTTTCCTCAATGTCTCTTCTTACAATTAATTTTACATGAAAGATGCTTCAGGCATTTTGCTTCTCACATATCTTACATCTTTCATGATACACTCGGGAGGAGAGAGAGGTAAAAGTGTTATATAAGCTCTAGTATTCTCTTTTTATACTGCAAATGCTTTACCAGCTCCCTTTTGATACCTAATATTAGCACAATAGGAAGAATAGCATTGGCAGTGAATATCAGAACATGGATCAGAGTTGCAGTGAAAACATAGGCAGAATGTGGCTTCATTGATTATAGTTGCCAGTCAATTTCTATATGTTCTTCATTGAAGTTCCTCTTTAAGAGGAAGATATTTGTGCTGTTTGCATGGCAAATATAGAAATCTATACATAAACATGAAGGAGGCTGGAATTTCATCTTATTAAGTTGCTATGGAAAATATTGATTTGATTTTTTATAAAATAAGTTCTTCATATAAAATAAGTTCTTTATATTTGTTTCATATATAAAGATAACTTATCAAATAGATACTCTGGGAAAAAAAGAAACAACTATAGCCAAACTTTATAATTTATCACTGGCATAAGAATAAAATAATCAGATGTCAGTAATTATTGAAGTAACAAAGTACTCTTTTAAATACGAGTTACTCAACACTGGAGAATTCATGAGATACTTTAAAATGAAATACCCTCTCAAATTTAATTCATTTTTACAGTTTTACTAAAGATTGTTAAAGTAACACTTGACAAAACATCTAGCTGCAGACCTGCCTAGTGCTCACCCTGGGTAAACCCAAAGGCATATTAACCTGTGCAAAGAAGTGGTTGTCTCTTTCAGCACAGTTTAAGCTCCTCATCCAGCAGCCAGCTTGCCCGTGCCACCGCTGTAGGGAGTGTCTGCCCCCAAATGACCATTGCAGCCAAAACCCATGGTTCAGATTGCTTCAACTACTAAAGGTATGGGTTTGTTTGTCACCGTTTTCCTGAGCTAAAGACTCACAGAAAGAGAAATAAAATGCACTGATCACCCCTTGGGGAAAGGAAACAAGGAGCAGAGCAATGCTCTGCACACTTGGAAAATGCAAGGGAAAAGCTTTTTTTAACCTTCTTCATAAATTTATGTTTACTTTTAATACTAATATGCAAAACCAAGATGATTTCTCCAGTAAAATTTGAAAATCTTGGTATGATTCTGAATGAGCAATATATTGAGCTATACTGCAGCCAGCCTTGTTGCTATGACTGTGTGACAGCTGCACAGTATGACTGTAGTTACATACACTACTCAAATAATTGTTTAATTACAGAGGATTCAATCAAGTCCCAACCTCAAATCACTGGATGAGAGTCATAGACAACAACAACATCAAGATGAAAATGATCAGACATTATGTCAAAATTAATATTTAGTTCTAGAGGGCCTGTTTCTATAGGGGAATCTCCTAATTGACATAAACGGAGAGGCATGACAGATTGGTATGCCCTGTCTTTCTTTCCTTTTCCCCTTGATGCTGCCCACTTATCTTTCTTCTTACTCAAATACTTTTTTTCTTTCTTTCTTTTAGGAAAAGTTGGGTGGATTGTATTGACAACTAGCTCAGAGACTGAGGGAGATGAGAAGGGTAATTAGTTTAATGACTGTGGTAGGACCAGATGGATGAGAGTCAGAATCACAGACTAGCCAGGAGGCAAGGAAGTTCCCTTGAAATTATGTGTGTGAGGGAAGATGAATGCAATATTTTGAGTTGCAATGAAGGAAAGGGAAAGGGAAAAGGAAAGAGTTCAATGATTTTTTTCCTTTTTTTTTTTTTCTTTTTAACTCTATTCTGTTTTGTAAGATTTTGCATGCAATCTCTCCCTGTTCAAATTCTTGACTAAAAAAGCAGTTACCAAACCTCACAACGGAAGGTCTGGAGCTTAAATGGACTTTTGTTTTCAGTTCTGTCTTTATGTGAAGTATGCTGTTTTAGATTTTATATGGACATGCATCTGCTGTTCAACTAAATATAGGGTACTAGGAAAAAGGAGGCTCTTCTAGTCAGGCTACATAGGAAAATCAAAAGTAGGTGATTAAGTGTATTTGAAATAAGCATAAGATATAAAAAGGACAAAGAGTACCGTGACAAATCCAACTATGGTACTTGCATTCAAACTTCAGGAGAACATAGGCAAACTAATTTTAACTAGTTTTAGCATGATCTTTGAAAGAGAAGCAGCTACATTAGCAAAAGAACTGTCCACCCTATTTTCTACTGGATTTAGCAAAGAAAAAAAAAAGCATTTTATTCATCCCTCTCTGCTAACAATTTAGTTCCTGTCAAATAGAAGATATGAATAGTGCCCTTGGGTCAAATATGACTAACTCATCTTTGCAATATTATATAACTGAATATTTACTTAATATTCTACATATCTTCAGCTGCTCAAGTAAAAAATGCAACAAATCTGAGATAGTAAGGTAAAAATCCTGTAATGTCCTTGACAGTGTTGGCAAACATCAACAAGTCTTACTTTCTGTGACTTAAAATTGTATATTGAAAACATAGAAGTACATAAAATATTTTATTGAAGGTCAAATTCTCTTAATACTTGGATTTAAGTAATTTAGCACAGAGTAATGAATTTAAGGTTTTAATTAGAAAGGCATAGGTTTCTAATAGTCTTCATAAAAACCCTTTAATAAAAAAATTTTTCTCTCACAAATTTATCTTGAAATAAAAATATTCAGTCTAATTGTAAAATGCTTTCCTTAATTGTGGATTATATGGGAACTACATTATAATTTTTAATTAAATGCAATGAAACAATGTTTCTTTGACCAATTTTTGTCAATGACATAGTTGTGAATAAATTCTAATTTGTCTTTAAATAGCTCAAATTCTCTTCAGAACAGGAAATTTCAGAGAACTTTGTAAAATGAAAATTAAAACTTGTTTATGTAAGTACTTCTGTGATTCTCACATATGTAATCTCCTTTGTGAGCATGTGAAGGGCTGGAAAGCCAGTGGCCACAATCAATTTAACTATTTTATAGGAAACAATGCAATCAGTTTGTTTTAACAATAATAGAAATCTCACGCAGGCCTAGTTTAATGTAAGAGTTTGCATTTCCTTCCCTAGGGTGCAAAAGGATAATTCTGTCTTAACAAATATTTAATTTGAATTCATAACTCCAGAAGAATTTCAACTTTAAGCCAGCTAGTGTAGATGGGAAACATATTACAGACAGTTGTTCTGAGGATCATCTTTAGAGAAGGTGAGAAAGGGAAAAAAAAAATACAGAAAGGAGTTCTAATTTTCACAGAATCACAGAATGGTTAAGGTTGGAAGGGACCTCGAGATCATCTAGTCCAACCTCCCTGCTCCAGCAGGAATATTTAGAGCACGGGGCACAGGGTGGCATCCAGGTGGGTTTTGAAGACCTCCAGAGGAGACTCCACAGCCTCCCTGGGTAGCCTGTTCCAGGGCTCTGTCACCCTCCCAGGAAAGGAGTTCTTCCTCACTGGAAGAAGATGGAACTTCCTGTGCTTCAACATGTACCCCTTATCCCTTGTCCTATCACTGACCGTCACCGAGAACATCCTCCCTACATTCTCCTCTCAGGTATTTATACATATTGATCAGATCTCCTCTCAGACTTCTCTAGGTTAAACAGGCCCGGCTTGCTTAGTGTTTCCTCACAAGATAGATGCTCTGGTCCCTTTATCATCTTTATTGCCCTCTGCTGGATCCTCTCTAGAAGCTCCACATTCCTCTTACACTGGGGAGCCCAAAACTGTACCCAATTCTCCAGGTGCGACCTCACCAGAGCTGAGTAGAAGGGCAGGATCCCCTTCCTCAACCTGCTGGCAACACTCTTCTGCTGCAGGCCAGTATCGCATTGGCTTTCTTGGCCACAAGGACACACTGCTGACTCATGGTGAACTTGCTGTCAACCAGGACTCCCAAATCTCTGTCCTCAGAGTTGCTTTCCAACAGGTCAACTCCTAATCTATACTGCCTGATGTTATTCTGCCTGTACTGTCTGATGTTATTCCTCCCCAAATGCAGGACCCTGTACGTGTCCTTGTTGAACCTCATGAGGTTCCTTTCTGCCCAACTCTCCTACATGTCTAATGAATTTTATGTAAACAAGTTGAACTCAGAGAGTGAATAATCATTGAATATTTTGTTTTCATCAAGTATGTTCACTTAGAGATGATAGTTTGTCAAAACTCAAAAATTCTCATTACAGTTTGATTTTTTTTTGGATTTTTTTTGTATTTTTTTTCCAAAGAGTCAAGATTTGAGAATATTAGAAAGGAGTACTTTTGATATTTAATGAGATAAATCTTTTTTTTTCTTTAAATCTGCTCTTGGATTTGAATTTCAAAAATTTAATATTTAAACTTCTAAAATTCTATGTTTTGTTTCAGATATAGTGCTAGATTTCTGAAGAATGGGAATGCTAGCTCAGCATTAGAATTATTGCCAGCGTAAATCTATGTTAATTTATTTCTCTGTAATCAAAAATTAGTATTGTTTGAAATATGACAATAAGACAAAAAAGAAAGGATGAAATGAGGAAATGTCCCTCCTCATTTGTCAAATATTCCAATCTCCTTATGCATTTAGTATCCTGTGAAGGCCTTATTTATATAGCAATTAATAATTTTTATTTAATTCTGGTTTGGGCAAGAAAATTTGAAATATCAAGTCTTAGATGCTGAGGATGTGATTTAGTGCTCCACTTCTTAGCATTGTGTTTACTAGAGCTGCATGATGCTTATTCAAAGTGGTGCCATCTTCTATGCAAAGGGAGAGAGGCCGGATGTATGAGACATTTGAAAGATTTCCATGTTCTGATTTTAGAGAAGCCTGACTTTAGAAAGGAAGATAGTAATTTCTGAAAGTTTTAAGAGAATGCTTTTTTTAAAAAAAATATTTTGGGTTATAGTTTTGGCTCTAAGACTTGTGTTGGTATGATGTCATAGAGTCTTCTGTACTTCCTTACTAAAATGTGGCTGGTAATTTTCTCTGTGATATTAGTTTAGAAAGAGGAAGCTCTTTTTGTACTCTTCCTTGTTATTTGGAAAAGTGGAGTTTTTTTCTTTGCCTTTTACTTTTTTTTAACTATAAGAGACAAGTTCCTGAAGATATCTTCTATCCCTGTGGAATAATCATATATCTCTAGAACTATTAAAAACAGTTGCTGCCATTGCCTCCTTGGTTTAAATTGACTAGATTCACTTCTCTAGGGTTCTCATTATTTGGATGGTATATTATCCTTTATTTTCTTAATTTGTCATTTATGACAGGCTGCATATTTGAGTCTAATTGGAGGATTCAAATATTCTGTTTTCAGAGGAATTTTACAGGTCTGCATAGTATCATACTAGAACCATCCATCTGTATAAGACAACGAACTGCATAATTTCAAAACTAAACCTAAAAGCATATTTTTCAGGAATGATCAATTCCTGGTTCTACCTAGAATTCGTAATACTTCTGCCTATTGTTAACAGAATTGAATGATGTATCTGAGTGAATAAAATACAAAAAGAAAACTCCCAGTCACAGAGAAGTATGAACAAATGTGTTTAGAGTAACTCTATCAAAGTCCATTGGGATTCCTCTTGAGTGTGAGCAAAATCAGAGCCTGGTCAATGCTGCAAAAGGAATCCTATTAAGTGTAAGCATCTCAATTGCCATACAACAACTCTGAGTGTATCTGAAGTAGTTTCAAGCCACTGCCAAGTTCTTTAGACCAGCAAGAGATGAGATCAGATGCTTTCATAAGGAGGAGCCACCCACAGGTTTGATGAGGCAGAAAAATTCTTGCACCACTAGTCTCATAAAGAGATAGCTGTTGTAATATGAAAGGTATATCTGCTATATTGTTGAGCAAACTGGAAGGTGAGAACTTCTCAGTTTCATGTATAGGATATGTCCTGTGGGGAAGGTTCTGGAGTACTTGAAGAAAGGCAATATCATGCCAATCTTCAAAAAGGGCAAGAAGGATCCAGGCAACCACAGACGAGTCAGCCTCACCTCCATCCCCGGAAAAGTGATGGAACAGTTCATCCTGGCTGTTGTCTACAAACACGTGGAGGACAAGAAGGTGCTCAGGAGTAGCCAG
The DNA here is from genome assembly GCA_032273925.1 of Rhynchotus rufescens. Taxonomy (NCBI): domain Eukaryota; kingdom Metazoa; phylum Chordata; class Aves; order Tinamiformes; family Tinamidae; genus Rhynchotus; species Rhynchotus rufescens. Next base: position 3,805 of record JAVCKT010027879.1, on the reverse strand, counting down.
GATGGATTCACCAAGGGGAAATCATGCTTGACTAACCTAAAAGCCTTCTATGATGGAATGACTAGCTGGATAGATGAGGGGAGAGAAGTGAATGTCGTTCATCTGGACTTCAGTAGACCTTTAGACAACATCCCTCACAACATCCTCCTGGGCAAGCTCCAGAAGTGTGGGATAGTTGAGTGGAGAGGATGGCTGGCTGGATGGCAGAGCGCAGAGGGTGGTGATCCGTGGTACTGAGTCCAGTTGGAGGCCTGTAGTTAGTGGTGTCCCCCAGGGGTCAGTCCTGGGTGCAGTCTTGTTCAATTTATTCATCAACAACCTGGATTAAGGGATGGAGTGCCCCCTCAGCAAGTTTGTTGATGATACGAAACTAAGAGGAGTAGCTGATACCCTAGAGGGCTGCACCACCATCCAGAAGGACCTGGTCAGACTGGACAACTGGGCAGAGGAAAACCTTGTGAAATTCAGCAAGTGCAAGGGCCTGCACTTTCGGAGGAATAATCCCAGACACTAGTACAGGCTACTGTACTAGTACCTGTACTAGTCAGGATACCGACCTTCTGGAAAGCAGCTCTGTAGAGAGGGACCTAGGTGTCATGGTGGATGACAAGATGCCCAGGGGGCAGCAGTGTGCCCTCATGGCCAAGAAGGCCAACGGGATCCTGGGGTGCATTAAGAAGACCGTCTACAGCAGGTTGAGAGAGGTATTATTCACCTCTACTCAGCACTGGTGAGGTCACATTTGGAGAACTGTGTCCAGTTCTGCATTCCCCAGTATAAGAGGGCTGTGGAGCTGCTGGAGAGAGTCCAGCACAGGGCTGGAAGGATGATTAGGGGCCTGGAACATCTGCCCTATGAGGAAACACTGAGAGAGCTGGGCCTGTTCAGCCTGAAGAGAGGGAGGCAGAGGGGGGATCAAATCATTGTATATAAATACCTCAAGGGAGAGAGTGAGGAGGATAAGGCTGTCCTCTTTTGAGTGCTGGTCACCGATAGATCTAGAGGAAACAGTCAACAAACTGAAGCATGAAAAGTTCCACAGGAACTTAAGGAAAAATTTTTTGACAGTGAAGGTGACAGAGACTTGGAACAGGCTGCCAAGAAAGGTTGTGGAGTCTCTTTCTCTGGAGATCTTCCAAACCCGACTGGATGCAATCCTGTGCCACGTACTCTAGGTAACGCTGCATGTACAGGGAGGTTGGACTGGATGATCTCTAAAGGTCCCTTTCAACCTTAAGGATTCTATGATTCTATGATTCTGAGGCATTGCATGCAAGCAAAATAGCGGTTTTGTTCCCCATTAATATTAGTACTTCCCATCGATGCTGTTGGCATTCTGATGCTGTAGCTTAAGAAAATTTGACAATCTCTACACATGAGATAATGGGAGGAAGAACTTAGTGCCTCGCTGTCTGGGTACAGATAGACTATCGTACATTTAGTGCAACTGCTAAACAATTTGTGGAAAATGATGTAAATCAGGTCAAAATGCAAGCAGAAAGTGTGCTGATGTGGCAGGTTCTACTGCCACATCATGTGAAGAACATCCATTGAAACTTTATACTTTGTGGTCTTAGGTTATCAGACAGTAATATTGTTATAATAAAGCACATTTTGATATTAATGTGACTGGATTTTTTTGTGTCTATATGAAAATAAATCAGCCTTGAAGGAGGCCATTACAGATCTAGTTGCATTCCTGAGTTTAGAGCATCTTTTGTGGCTCTTGGTCCCTTCTCCTCTGCAATGCTCAAGGAGCAAATGCTCAACTTGTCTTGGCTGAGAATTGAATGGCCTGATGACCTTGAGGGCAGAGACAAGTGGCTTTATGTGCCCCATAGAAAAAAAAACTCTGTCTGAGGGACATGATGTCTGAGACTGTCAATGCTGAGATAAGGTTTTCTGGAGAACACCCAGCTCTGGTTGGAGACAAGTGTTCTGCTTCAAGTCTGGACATATTATATCACCATAACACTGTAATATAGTATAATTCTAGAATTATATTAGCATCCTGATAGGGGAAAATGAGGCATAAAAATTGTGCAAATTTCCCAAGGCAAGTCAATACCAGAGCTAGAAACAGAATAATATAATAAAGTCAATGGTTTTGCTGGATTATCACAATTTGAATTGTCCATTATATTGCAGGGTGTCAAAGCAATTAGATGAGGCCACTGTGCATAGTAACACATCTCAAAGCTAGTTCAACACCTGTTTTGCTACTCTCTGTGATGCTGCAGCTCGCCAGTAAAGAGGGAGGGATAGAGAAATGCTTTGAGCCTTCTCTCTGCAATTTCGCCCATCCCATAGTGTGGGAAGAAAAGCACTAGTGCTGGCACATGTGGAGACAACAGGAGGTCATGGACCCATGTTACGGGTGAATCGGAGAAGGAGCTGTACTGTAGTTACAGATGATCTCAGCACTGCTTTGCACTGCAACTTTTTCCGCTGTCTAGTACATCCCTTGTTTTTTGTTGCCAGTGGCCTAATAAAAAGGAGGTCATCTTGAGAAAAGGAGCTTAATAAGAACAGAGTCCAACCTCCTCCATTACCAGCCTTCTCCTGCTCACTAATCCCTTCTCATGAGGCTTGGCCGTTGTATCTAGACTTCCAGAAGGAACTTTTTGGAGCAGTCTTGTGGAAGTTTCAAACAGCATCATTTCTCACTTGAACCAGGTCCATGCAGGCCAACTTTTTCACCCCAGCTGACACTGTGTTTCTGTAAAGCTTCACATGTGAAATGAGAGAAAAAAACAGTGTACTTTGAAGAACAACAGAACCCAACAGAGATAGCCTGCTTCCCTGATACCCCAGCTTTATCCATCAGCCAGTGTCCTAGAGATCAGGAATCAACAAACAAAATGCTTGGAGGAGGAGTGAGGGAGAGGACAGGAAAATAAGGGGAAAATGAATTTAAGAGCGTTTTTGGATCTCCTTTCTTAGTTTCAGATGCAAGTCAGCTCTTTAATACACGCTCAGCTATCTCAATATGTCAAAATGTCTCTTCCTATTCACATCTCCACACTCATGACAGTGAACAGAATTTATTCCTAATTTAATGTATCATTTACTTAAAATGATACTTAAAGTTGTGTTTGCCAGATGAGCAAGTTCAGGCAGATGAAAGGAAGAGTCTAAGAGAAAAATATTTCTGTGGAAATTTCTTGCTTCTCACTTTTTCGTTGTGACCATTTATGAAAAACAGAAAAAAAAATGCTCTTGAGACATAGAAAAAGCCCTTTTTTTTCTCCTCAGAGAGTAATTGCAAGAAGAGGTAAAATACAAAACCCATATTTCCAATGCCATCTTAAATATTCTCATATCGAGACACAAGCCCAAGTATCAGTGCCCAATTTTCAAAACAAAACACAACTCTCAACAGACCATTGCAGATCTGATGGTCCCATAAGGTTCATCTCTCCTGATGTGCATTATTAACTGCCATCCTGTAATCTTCCTTTGACCTTTAGTAAGGGGGTAGCATCTGTTATACATGGCTAAGCAGTTGGTTGTCATTATTCCAACAAGCTAAAACTAGGTACTAAACTTGGCTGGTGATTAAATGAAACATTTTGAAAAGACAGCTCTTTGTCATGTGTAATAATGAATGTTTCTGCCGCCTGCACAAAGTCAGAGGTTTTAAAATAATTTACCAGAAAGGAAAGAATAATCATTCTCTAGCCTTGGAGCATAAATTTTCAGCCATCTTTCTAAAACTTTATGTCTTTTATAGCAGTAACAATGTTTAACTAGCACTGTAACCTGGTCATTATTCTTTATACCTATTTTAAAATTAGATATGTTT
>JAVCKT010027878.1:0-25369 GCA_032273925.1 Rhynchotus rufescens | reverse complement strand
CGGTCAGCGGCCGCGGCGCGACGGGCAGCGCCGGCAGGCAGAGCCGGTGCCGCCGCGGCGCTCGCAGCCCCGGCCGCGCTTACAGGCACTCGGGCAGCTGCGTCTTGTCGCCCACGGAGCAGGTGCCGCCGTTGAGGCAGTAGTTGTCACAGGTGAGGCAGCTGGGCGCCACTTTGCCGTCGGGGCAGCTGCAGGGGCACAGGGTGAGCGGGCGGCCGGGGTCCCCCGGGCCCGGCGCGCGCCGCCGCGGCACCTACGTGCAGGAGACCTCTCCGCTCTGCTTGTTGATGTTGCACTTGCCCTCCTGGCAGCGGGAGCACTTGTCGTCCTGGCAGCGGCTGCCCTCGAACTGGGGCGGGCAGCGGCACTGCCGGGCGCCGCTCGCCGCCATCTGGCACACGCCGTCGTTCTCGCAGTAGTCGAAGCACTGGCCTGCGCGGGGCCGGCGCGGGGCGGCCGTGAGGGCGCAGGCGACCATGTGCCCGCCACCGGTGCCCACGCACCAAGAACTGGTGCTCATACACCCACCAGTGGTGCCCATGTACCTATTACTGGCACCCATGCACTTACCACTGGTGCCCATGCACCGCCACTGGTGTCTATGCACTCAGCACTGGTGCCTGTGCACCTGTCGTTGGCACCTGTGTACCCACCACCAGTGCCCACCAGTGCCCATGCACCCAGAACTGGCGTCCATGCACCCACTGCTGGCACCCGTGTAGCCGCCACCAGCACCAGTACCCATGCACCCGCCACCAGTGCCCATACACCCAGCACTACTGCCCGTGCACTCAGCACTGGTGCCCGTATACCTGCCACCAGTGCCCATGCACCCACCACTGGCACCCGTGTACCTGCCACTGGCACTCATGTACCTGCTACCAGTGCCCACCAGGGCCCATGCACTTGCCACTGGCACCCACGCACCTGCCACTGGTGCCCATGTACCTGCAGCTGACACTCATGTACCTTCCACTAGTGCCCATGTACCTGTCACTGGTGCCCACGTACCTGTCACTGGCACCCACACACCCACCACCAGCACCCATGCACCCACCACTGGCACTCATGTATCCACCACTGGTGCCCACGTACCTGCAGCTGGCCCCCCTGTACCTTCCACCGGTGCCCATGTACCTGCCACTGGTGCCCATGCACTCACAACTGGCGCCCGTGCACTCACCAGTGGTGCCCATGTACCTGTTGCTGGCACCCATGCACTCGCCACTGGCGCCCATGTACCCGCCACCAGTGCCCATGCACCCAGCACTGGTGCCCATGTACCTGTTACTGGCACCCATGCACTCGCCGCTGGCACCCATGTACCCGCCACCAGTGCCCATGCACCCAGCACTGGTGCCCATGTACCTGTTACTGGCATCCATGCACTCGCCACTGACGCCCATGTACCCGCCACCAGTGCCCATGCACCCAGCACTGGTGCCCATGCACCCACATACCTGTCCCCAGCACCCATGCACCCATCCCCGTCCCCTCGCGGCTCCCTGCCCAGCCCGGGGCTGCCGCGGGCGCCGCGCGGGCACTCACGGTACTGGCAGCGGTCCCCGATGAAGGAGGGCGGGCAGCGGCAGCTGGGCTGGTTGCCCTGGTTGACGCTGCAGCTGCCGTTGTGCAGGCAGTAGTCGCTGCAAACCTGCTGGTTGCAGCGCGGCCCCGTGAAGCCCGTGGGGCAGCGGCACGTGGGCATCCCTGGGGCACACGGAGAGCACGGTGAGCGCGCTGCCCGGCGCGCGGCGCCCCGCGCGCAGCGCGGTGCCGCCGGGCTCACCCGAGGGCGACGCGGCGCAGGTGCCCCCGTTCTGGCAGTAGTCCCAGCACTGGTCGATCTGGCACTTGTCGCCGCTGTAGCGCGGCTGGCAGCGGCACTTGGCCTGCCTGCGGGCGTTGAGGAAGCAGCTGCCGCCGTTGAGGCACACGAGGTCGCACGTGTCCCTGGTGGGCACTGGCGGAGGACAGGAGCCCCGTGAGCCCCGGCAGCGCCCCCGCACGCCGATGCGGCGCCCGCCCGGCGCGCGGCACCCACCGACGGGCGAGGCGGTGGGCGAGGGGATGAGGACGCAGGTGCCGTTGTCCAGGCGCTTGCCGTTGGGGCAGGTGCACACGGGGCCGCTGGGGCTCAGCAGGCAGAGCCACTCGCACTTCTTGCGGTCGCACGGGTTGGTGACTGCGCGGGGCGAGACGCGGCGTGAGCGCCGCCGGCGCCCCGCGCGCCGCCCGGCGCCCCCCGCACCCACCCTCGGGCTGCTTGTACTGGTGGTAGAGCACCACGTCGGTGGCGTGGTTGAGGCCGGCCGTGAGGTTGGCGACGGGCTTGCGGCCGAACTTGTGGATCTTGAAGATGCGGTTGTTGATGTAGGTGACGCCGTAGATGTAGTCCTCGAAGACGTCGATGCTGAAGGGGTGGCTGAGCCCTGCGGCGCCCGCGGGGGGGACACGGGGGGTGCTCAGGGACCTGCCGTCCCCTGGGGCGCCCGCTCGGCACGCGCCGTCCCCTCCCCAACCGCGCGCTGGCGGCTCCCCCTCACCCTTCTTGTTGTCGATGGCCACGACGGGGTCGGTGCCGTTGAGGCGGATGCTGCCGATGACGGAGAGCTTGGCGTCGGCCCAGTAGAGCCGCTCGTTGTGGTAGTCCACGGCCAGCCCTGCGGGCGCCGACACACCGTGAGGCCCCTGCCCGCCCGTGGGCGCTTCCTGCCGCCCGCCGGGCTCCCGGCTCACCCGTGGGCCACTGGATGTTGTCCTGCACCAGCGTCTCCCGCAGCGTGCCGTCCATGGCGGCCGTCTCGATCTTGGGGTGGTTGCCCCAGTCCGACCAGTACATGGTCCTGCCAAGGAGGCCGCAGTCAGGCCCGGCGGGGAGGCAACGGGGACCCGCATCCCTTCTCCCAAGGGGCCTGGAGTTGCGGCCGGAGGGGAACGCGGCTCCGGCGACGCCGGGAAGGGCTGGGTGACGGTTGGGCCGAGGGGGACAACAGGTCTCACCCCCGGAGCGGGTCAACGACGATGGCGTGGGGCTCGTCGATCATGCCCGAGATGAGCGTCTTGCGGTTCTCGCCCTTCATCTGCGCCACCTCGATGACGTCCCGTCCCGAGTCCGTCCAGTAGATGTTCCCGGCCACCCAGTCGATGGCGATGCCCCGAGGCATCTTCAGCCCCGAGATCTACAAAGAGCAGAGCAAAAGGGGGGCGGTCGGAGGGAGAAGGCGCCGGTGACACCCCGGCACCTCCGCTACGGCCCCGTCGGGGCTCACGTTGAGGTGGGTGACGCCACCGTCGAGCTGGCGCCGGTTGCGGTTGGAGGCGGTGGAGGCGGCGGAGGAGGCGGGCAGCTCGCGGTACGAGATCCTGCCCGTGTGCCAGTTGGTCCAGTAGATCTTGTTGCCCTTCACGTAGATGTCCATGGCGTCGATGCGCACGTTCTCGTCGCCCTGGAAGGCCGGCTCGTAGGCCGAGTTGGGGTTGAAGGGGTACATGCTGCGGATCTTGTTGTCGTCGGCGATGTACAGGATCTGGTGCTCGGAGCCTGCAGGAGAGAAGCCTTAGGGGTGCCAGGAGCCCCCCCGGGCACCCTCTGGGCTGGCCCAGGTGCCTCCCCGTGCCCAGCCCCGTGCCCAGGGCGCTGCGGCCAGCGGCACCAGGCACGGAGCGCGGAGGGGCCGGTGCCGCAGAGGGGACCACCGGCCCTCCTGACCTTCCGCCTTGCACGTGTTGTCCGTCTTCATGAAGTTCTTGGCGCAGCTGCACACGTGCGAGCCCTTGGTGTTGTTGCAGAGCTGCGAGCAGGTGCCGAAGCGCAGGCACTCGTTGATGTCTGCGCGGGGAGGACAGAGGTAGCGGCGGGGTGGGACAGGAGTCCCCGTCCCCGCTGCACCACGGCCGTGCCACGAGGCACCTCTGTGGTGCCCCGTCACCCTTAGGATGTGGAGATGCACCCTAGGGTGCAAGGCCAGGCCTGCTGCGAGCCCCGTGCGGCGGGCGCTACCTTGGCAGGAATTCTTGTCCTGCACCTTCTGGAAGCCCCTGCGGCAGGCGCAGTACGTGGCGGAGCGCGAGCGGACGCACTGGGCCTCGTCCCCGCACATGGTGGTGTTGGCCAGGCAGTCGTAGGACTTGTGATCTGCGGCGGGGCGCAGTGTCAGCGCCGCCGCTGCCCCCCCGGCACCGGCCCCCCCGCCGCCGGCAGCGCCCGCGCACCGCGCGAGCAGCCGTCCTCGTCGGAGCCGTCGCCGCAGTCGTCGAAGAAGTCGCAGCGGAGGCTGGCGCTGATGCACTTCTTGTTCTCACACAGGAACTCGTTCTTGTCCTGGCTGCAGCTCCGCGGCTTGGCCGTGGGGGACTCTGCGGGGGGACAGGGCAGTGGGTGTCCCCAAGCCGTCCGGGGGTGGCCAGGAGGGCGCACGGAGGCCCCGGCGGCCTCCACTCACCGCAGTCCTTCTCGTCAGTGTTGTCGCCACAGTTGTCGACGCCGTCGCACTGGCGCCCGATCCACAGGCACACGCGGTCGTTCTTGCAACGGAACGGTCTGTTGGGGGGACACTGGAATTTCACTGCACCGGCAAACAGAAACAAACGGGGACGGTTTGGAAAGGAGGCGCCAGAGCCAGGCGGCCGCGCGCGTCCCGGAGCCGCCGCCGGAGCGCGCCCGCTCCGGAGCATCCCGCGTCAGGAGCCCGGCGCACTCACAGCACTCCTCGGGGTTCTCGTCCGAGTTGTCGCCGCAGTCGTCCTCGCCGTCGCACTTCCAGGCCAGCGGCTTGCACAGCGTGTTGTTGCACTGGAACTCGTCCAGCGGGCAGGTGCGCACTGCGGGCGGCAGCGGCGTCAGCGACGGGGCCAAAGCCGCGCCGGGGACGCGGCCGCAACGGGGCCGCAGCCGCGACGGGGACACAGCCGCAACGGGGCCGCAGCCGCAACAGGGCTGCAGCTGCAACGGGGATGCAACTGGGATGGAACTGCAGCCAGGACGGGGCTGCAGCAGGGATGGGGCTGCAGCTTGGACGGGGACACAGCCGCAACGGGGCCGCAGCCGCAACAGGGCTGCAGCTGCAATGGAGATGCAACTGGGATGGAACTGCAGCCAGGATGGGGCTGCAGCAGGGATGGGGCTGCAGCTGGGACGGGGACACAGCCGCAATGGAGACGCAGCTAGGATGGAGATGCAGATGGGACAAGGCTGGAGTTGGGATGGAGATGCAGCCGGGACGGGACTGCAGCCGGGACAGGGCTGCAGCCGGGACGGGGCCGCAGCCAGGATGGGGCTGCAGCCAGGACAGACCCAGAGCCGCAACAGACCCACAGCCACAGTGGAGCCACAGCCCCTGATGGACTCACAAATGCAATGGACCCGCAATCTCCGACGGAGCTGCCGACCCGACGGACCGCAGCCCCAGTGGGCACGCAGCCCTCAGGGCCCCGCAGCCCTCGCGGGGTGACAGGAGGCGCGGGGAGCAGCGCCGCAGCCATTACCCCCGGTGCCGCAGTTCTCCTCATCGGTGCCGTCCATGCAGTCGGCGTCGGCGTCGCAGCGCCAGCGCATGGGGATGCAGTGGCCGTTCTTGCACTGGAACTGGTCGAACTCGCAGCGCGGCGTGCAGTCTTTCTGCAGGGGCGAGGGGCGACGGCTGCAGGGCGCGCGGCGGGGGGCCCCGCGGCCGCCCCAAGCGCCCCACCGCAGCAGCAGCAGCAGCGGCACGTGGCCGGGGCCGCGCTACCTCGTCGGAGCCGTCCGCGCAGTCGTGGTCGCCGTCGCATTTCCAGCGGCCGGCGATGCAGCGGCCGTTGGCGCAGGAGAACTCGCTCTCGGAGCAGGGCCTGGGAGCTGGCGACAGAGCAGGGCACGGGGCCGTGAGCGGGCGCCCGCGCGGCTGCTCCGGCCCCCCGCCCTCACCTCTCTCTTTTTAATCCTACTCGCTTATCTTTCAAGAGGCTCGAGGTGGAATTAAAAAGATGCTGGCAGCGACCTACCTCTGGGTGCCCCATAACGACAGTGTGAAAATGGAGAAAAACATCAGATGAGGTGAAATGGCACAAACTCAAAAGCACGACGTGAAAACAACAGAAAAGCTGCAGGCGCTGGAGGTCGGGGGGGACGGGGAGGGACCCCCGGGTGCCCAGAACCGGCCCAAGGACCCGGAGCTGCTGCGCTCTGGGTCTGGCCAAGGGACCGAGGGGACCTCGCGGCCACCGCGTTTGTGCATGGGGGACAATGCAGCCGCGTTGCCCTGGCCCCCGGGGACACCGAGGGCTGCCCGGCGGGGCGGCACGTACTGCAGCTCTCCTCGTCCGAGTTGTCGCCGCAGTCGTTGTCGTAGTCGCACTGCCAGCGCCCCGGCACGCAGCGGTTGTTCTTGCAGCGGAACTGGTAGGGCTCGCAGGTGCGCTCGTCTGCGGGGGGACCGCCGGGTTGGCGCCGGCAGCACCGCGGGGACGCAGGCGCCCTGGGTGTCCCCGGCCCCGTGCTCACCGCACTCCTCCTTGGGCTCGTCGGAGCCGTCGCCGCAGTCGTCCTCCCCGTCGCACTTCCAGCGCGCCGGGATGCACCTGCCCGAGTCTTTGCAGCGGAACTCGTCCACGCCGCACGTCATTTGTGCTGCACGGGGGGGAGCAGGACGTCACCGAGGCGGTGACAGCCAGCTGCGCCCCCGGCCCTCGAGGGCACCTTCTGCATCGCCCCCGAGCCGGGCGCAGCCACGGGGCAAGAGCCTTGGGCGCTGCTCTCCGGGAAGCAGGGAGCATTGCAACGGGATGCGGCTGCTCCTGCGGCACGTGCAGAGCCCGGGGAGGGGCTGCGGGGGGGGCCGCGCTGCAGCGGGGGCCATGCAGGAGGCGGGCGGCCCGCGCGCGAGCTGCGTACTGCAGTTGGCGGGTTCGTCCGAGCCGTCCACGCAGTCGTTGTCCCGGTCGCACACCCAGACGCGGGGGATGCAGCGCTTGGTGATGGCGCACTGGAACTGGTTGGGGGCGCAGGTCACCTCCGCTGAAGGGGGACAAGCAGAGTCAGGACAGGGGGGCACAGGGGTCCTGCCCCATCGCTACAGGGGCCCTGGCCACGCTTGGTGACCCGTTTCCTCGAGCAGGGCAGGGAGGAGAGCCCCGTGACAGCCCCAGAAGACCCTCCCGTCTGCTCCCAGCTGTGGACAGATGGGCAAGATGCAGCAACAAATCCCTCAGCTGGGAGCACACGGCTCCGGGCAGTGCAACCCCGTGGCAAAGACGGGAACCGGCCACAGGGCTGCACCCGTGGGCGCCCCTCGTGCCCGCAGCAGCTCCCACGTACGGCAATCCTTCTCGTCCTCGCCGTCGCCGCAGTTGTCCTGCCCGTTGCAGCGGAAGATGCCCGGGATGCAGCGGTTGGTGTTGGTGCATTTGAACTGGCTGGGCAGGCACACGTGGATGTCTGAGGAGGGAGGCGACGCGGTCAGGAGCGGGGGTCGAGGCGGCCCCATCGCGCGGCTCACGCGCCGCAGCGGGCGGGGGGAACCCACCGCAGTTGGCTTCGTCCGAGTTGTCCTGGCAGTCGTTGTCCCCGTCGCAGATGAAGGCCGGGTTGGTGCAGATGCCCGTGGAGCACTGGAACTGCCCCGGCCGGCACTTGAACTCGGCTGTGGGGAGAGCAGGACGGGCTGAGACAGCTGCTCGGAGCAGCAATTCCAGGGCAAGCCTCAACTCCCCGCTGCGGGGCCCTCGGCGAGGACGGCGCAAGCAGCGCCCGGAGCCGCGGGCCGGGAAGCGGGACCCCCCGCGCCGGGGCACCCAGAGCCCCCCGCCCCGGCCCTGCCCGCACTCACGGCAGTCCTCGGGTTCATCCGAGCGGTCGCCGCAGTCGTCCTCGGTGTCGCATTTCCACCAGAAAGGGATGCACTTGTCGTTCTTGCAGACAAACTGCGAGGGAAAAGCGGCTGGGGAGGCGGTGGGGTGCCCAGATGGGCACCTCGGGGCCGGCCCCGGCCTCAACCCACCCACTGCCCATGGGAATGGGGCTCTGGAATGGGGACCCGGGAAAGCCCCAGCTCGCTGCGGTCTCCACGTGCTGCCGAGGGCCACGGCAGGGAGATGCTGCATGCACCATGGCTGGACGCATGCGGGGAGCTGCATGGCTGCGGCTGCAATGTGGAGCGCGCCGGGAGGGACGCGGGCAGCGCGGGTACCTGGCTGGCCGTGCAGTTGGAGACGCAGGTTTTGCCGTCGCTGCCCAGGTAGAAGTTGGTGGGACAGGCGCACTTGTGCCCCCCGCCCGGGGACAGCAGGCAGAGGTTGCTGCAGCCGCCGTTGTTGCTCTTGCAAGGGTGGTTGGGGACTGGGAGGCGACAGGGAATGGATTGCAAGTCACTTTGGGGAGAAGAGACTCCCCAGTGGGGTAGGAACCCTCCCATGCCGTGGTGGGCATCGCCCAGCGCCACCGGAGCGCCGCCGCTCACCGTCAGGCTGGCGGTAGGGGTGGTAGATGTGGATGTCCATGGGACGGTGCAGCGTGCTGATGAGCAGCGTCTTGTTGGCGCCCGTGGTCTTGTGAGCCCGGTTGATGGACTTGGTCTCCCAGTCGGTCCAGTAGATGAAGTCCTCGAAGAGGGTGAGCGCGAAGATGTGCGGGATGTCCTGGCTCAGCACTGCAAGAGGGGGCAGGGGGCCCTGAGAGGCCGCCCCAGACCCTGCCGCACACAGGGCCACGTCCCCCCAGGGCCACCTCGGCCACCGCCAACGTCCTCCCTTGGCCAAGAGGGCTGGGGACAGAGCCCAAGGTCCTGGCTCAAGGTGCCACACCAAGTCCATGACCTCCTAGAGGGATGGAAGGGGATGGCCCTCTCACCCGTGTGCCGGTTGGAGCCGTCCAGGCTGGCAAATTCAATGTAATCCTCCCGCGCGTCAGCCCAATAAATGCGGCTGTTGATGTAGTCGAGGGTGAGGCCGTTGGGCCACGTTATCTTGGTGTCCACGATGACGCTGCGGTTGGTGCCGTCCATGCCGATCTTGCCAATGAGGGAGTGGTCGCCCCAGTCCGTCCAGTACAAGTAACTGGGGAGGAGGAGAGAAGAGCGGAGGGAGGGTGAGACCAGCCCCAACGGCCGCTTGGCAGGGAAAGGGACAAGGGTGACACGGAGCAGGGGAGGCCTGAGGGGTGTCCCCAGGACGAGGGCCACAAAGAGTATAAGAGTATAAGTCCATGAAGGGGGAATGGAGGGAGGAAGGGGGCAAGCTCTTCTCCGTGGTGGCCAGGGACAGGACAAGGGGCAGTGGGTGCAAACTGCGACCCAGGCAGCTCCATGTCCATGTGAGGAGGAGCTTGTTTGCTGTGAGGATGCCTGAGCCTGGCACAGGCTGCCCAGGGAGGCTGGGGAGGCTCCTGCTCTGGAGGTCTCCAAACCCATCTGGATGCCACCCTGTGCCCCGTGCTCTAGCAGGAAGGTTGGACTAGACGATCCCTCGGGATCCCTTCCAACCTCAACCACTCCATGATTCAATGAAGAGCGGCACCACCCCGGCGGAAGGAGGACGGTCCCAAAGGCTCTCACCCGTTCTGCACGTCCACCACCAGCGCCCGGGGCTCGCGCAGGCCCGAGTTGACCAGCACGGTGCGGTAGGCGCCGTTGAGCTTCGACACCTCGATGGTGTCCCGGCCCTTGTCGCACCAGTAGAGGTTGCCGCCCACCCAGTCCACGGCCAGCCCGTCGGGGTTGCTGAGACCCGTGCGGTGCAGAACCTGCGGGCACGACACGGGCATCGTGCCCCGGTCCCTGCGGATCCAGGGGGGCAGCGGGGACGGGGCCCCGTCCCACCTGCACGTTGCTCCCGTTGATGTGCATGCGGCGGATCATGCTGCCCTGCGTGGTGACGTCCGTCCAGTAGATCATCTGCTCGCGGTAGTCGAAATCCAGGGCCACGGCGTTGTTCAGGCCCTGCAGGAGGGAGAAGCTCTGAAGCGGCCTCTCTCGTTACAGGGTTCAGACCCCTGCAATGCGTGGCCTGCGTGCACGTTGCCCTATAAGGGTCAGCTCCCAAGGAGCTGCTGTTTACACAGGACCCGGGCAGTATTTATAGGCAGAGCTACTGTTTATACAGGAGCCATCGCCTGTGTCTGCAGCCAAGAGCCCACGTCACGTCCCCGCTTCCGATGGCACCGGGTTCAGCCCGGGTCCTGGCACCACCCCGGGACGGCCCTGCTGCCCCTACCTGCTTGAGCAGGGTGTAGTTGGAGCCGTCCAGGTTGAGCTTCCTCAGGTAGTACCGGTTGGCAAAGATCAGGAAGGGCTCTTCGTCTGCAGGGGAGGAAGCATCGGAGCGGGCTCTGGGCAAAGCCCTTGTGCCCAGCAGCACCACAGTGTCCCACGTGGAGCCTTGCACGGGGCCCCAGGAGTCCTTCCCAGAGCCCCCGACCCCCGGCGCGGCGCCAGGCTCTCACCCGTGACCGCTTTGCAGCTGGTGGGGTTGTCAGGCTTGAGCTTGTAGCCCTCTACACAGAGGCACTTGAAGCTGCCCAGGGTGTTGATGCACTTCTGGCTGCACGGGTAGGTGGTGGAGCACTCATCCACGTCCACGCACGTCTTCCCGTCGTCCTTGAGGCGGAAGCCCGGACGGCATCTGCACTGCAGGAGGCAACAAGGGGCTGTCAGATGCATCCGGGGACTGTCACTTGGCCCGGCAATGTCACCCGGCCCGACAATGTCACCCGGCCCGACAACGTCATCACGGCCCGGCAATGTCACCGCGGCCCGAGCGGGCTCGGGGGCTGGCAGCTCGTGCAGGAATCAGCCGGGAGCGTCCGCACGCGCCATCCTGGTAGCCAGAGCAGGCTCCTACCTTGTACCCGATCTTGAGGTCCTCGCACTCCTGCGAGCAGCCGCTGAGCTTCTTGTTGAGGCACTCGTTGATGAAGCAGTTGAGCTCGTCGGAGCCGTCGCCGCAGTCGTCGTTGTTGTTGCACAGCAGGGCCTCGGGGACGCACTTGCCGCTCTTGCACAGGAAGAACGAGTCGTTGCATTTGCTCTCTGCGGGGGGACGGGGGGTCAGGGCCACCCGGCGCGGCGGCTCCCGGCCCCCCCGCGGCCCCGCGGCTACCGGGGCTGCTGCACCGCGGGTTCTTGGGCGCCTCGTCCGAGTGGTCGTGGCAGTCGAACTCGCCGTCACATTCCCACTGGCGGTTGCTGAGGCAGCGGCCGTTGGCGCAGCGGAACTCGTGGGGGCCGCACGTGGGGTACTCTGCGGGGGGGGCAGCATCTCTGCACCCCCTGCGTGCAAAACCCACCCCGCCCAGGTGCCCTCTGCCAGCCCCCAGGGCTGACGGCCCCCCCGATGCCCCCTCTGGCACCCACCACACTCGAGGGACTCGTCGGAGCCGTCGCCGCAGTCGTCGTCGTGGTCGCACACGAAGTGCTTGGGGATGCACTGCCGGTTGCCGCACATGAACTCCCGCTCGTCGCACGTGTTGTTGTACACTGCGAGGGAACAACAACGACAACAACAACAACAGCGCCGCCGTCACCCCGCTGCGGTGCCACCGCCGCCGCCCGCTCCCGCCCGGCGGCACTCACGGCAGCCGGCGGCCAGCGTCTCGTCGGCGCCATCGGCGCAGTCCTTGTCCCCGTCGCAGAGCCAGCGCTCCGGCACGCACACGTAGGTGCCGGGGCACTGGAAGGAGCCGGCGCTGCAGGTGGTCAGACCTGCAGCAGGGACGGGCAGGGGCTGCCACCCAAGCTGCACGACCCCAAGGACCAGCCAGGGAGAGAGGTGGGGCAGCAGGAGCCGGGGGAGGCTGGGGGCAGCAGGGGACGGGTTGGGGGTGACTCACGGCAGCGACTGTCCTCGTCGGAGCCGTCGCCACAGTCGTCGGCGCCGTCGCACACCCACAGCTTGGAGATGCAGCGGTGGTTGTTGCACTCGAACTGCACCGGGTAGCAGAACTTGTCTGCGGGGAAGAGGAGGAGGAGGAGGAGGTTAGGGCTGGGCCGCACAGAGGAAGGGCGAAGGAGAAACCAAGCAAGAAAAGCTGCAAAAAGCCCCCAAAACAACTGCCCATGCAGGCGCGTGCACCAAGCAGCCAACACAGAGGACATCGTCCTTGGTCGCAGGCAAAAGCTCCCGCTGGCGGATGGAGATGAGCGTCCCCATGCAGCGTTCCCGGCGCCGGGCCCTGGCTCTCCCCACCCTGCCGCTCACTGCAGTGCGTCTCGTCTTCGCCGTTCTCGCAGTCATCCTCCTTGTCGCACGTCCAGGTCATGGGGATGCACCTCCCGCTCGGACAGGCGAAGTAGTTGGCTGGGCACTTGGGCTTCCTCCCGCCTGCTCGGAGAGGAAACGGGGTCACCGAGGCCGTGACACTGGTGCAGCTCGTGACACCAGTGCAGCCCATGACACCAGTGCAGCCCATCCACGTCCCTGTCCCAAACACCCCTCGGCGGGCAGGAACCCAGGGACTTCCTCCCCCAGCCCAGGAGCAGCATTCCCGGCACTGGGAAGCACGGGGATCCCTGCGGGCAGTGTCCCGAACGTCCCCACGGGCAGCGCAGACCCCGGCGCGGTGCCTGCTCTCACCGGGGCAGTTGCGCTCATCCGAGTAGTCGCCGCAGTCGTTGGCGCCGTCGCACACCCAGCTGGGCGCGTAGCACAGCGACGTGTGCTCGCACTTCTGGAACGTGGTGCCCTTCACCCCCAGCCTGAAGTAGCTGCTGCAGTCGGTGGCGGCTGCGAGGAGGCAGAGCAGAGGCCACGGTGATGGGCACGGCGCCCTGCGGGCAGCACCAGCCCTCGCGCTCCCGCTGGCTGCCCTGCCCAGCTCATCCCCACGTCTCCTATAGTCCCCGTGCCGGGGACACCCATTTCCTCGCTATTTGCTCCTGACGAGCCACCACGCAGGTGGCACCGTGGTGGCATCCGAGCAAGGCGAGTCCTGCCGCGAGCTGCAGGGCACGGTGCTGCGCACGGGGCGCTGCGCACGGGGCACTGCCTGGGCCACTCACTGCAGTTCATCTCGTCGGACGCATCCTCGCAGTCGATGAACTGGTTGCAGCGGCTCGAGTTGCCGATGCAGCTCCCGTCCCGGCAGCGGAACTCGGTGGCAGCGCAGCTCGTTTCTGCAAGGGGGAATGGCTGAGACGAGGCCGCCGCGAGCCGCCGTGTCCCCTGCGTGTGGCCTCGTGTCCCAGCCCTGTGTCCTCCTCCCGACTCGCTCCTCTCTCGGCCTCATGGGTTTTGCCCGAGCTCCCCGGCTGGGGCTCGTCCTGGCCCTCAGATGCTCCCGAGCTGCTCAGGGCCTTTGGATGCAGCTCTGCCGGAGCCACCTCCGTGGGATGTTGCCCTGGGAGGTGCTGGATGCCCCTTTCCTGGGAGGCAGCAGCACCAACGTGGCACCTTGTGCTCTTGCTGGGCATTAAACTGGGTATTTAAATCGCTCTAACGAGCTCTGCTTGCAGCACTGCCCTTCCCGGGAGCTTCCCTGCTCCCAGGGAGTGAGTTTTAAGGAGCCGGCGCAGGGAACATGCAGCGCTGCCCAGGTTTAACCTTAGTTTAGCTGGGTTTAACCCCGGCCCCGCTTTGCTCCCGCCAAGCCGCAGGGAGGACGTCTCCGTCCCCGTGCCCGTGCCCGCGTGCGAGGGCTGGCGCGGCGCCCGGCGGCCGCTTACTGTTGCAGGGCACTTCGTCCGAGTTGTCCCCGCAGTCGTCCACGCCGTTGCACCAGTAGTGGCTGGCGACGCAGCGGCCGTTCATGCAGTGCAGGTAGCCCTTCTTGCACTTGCGGCTGCCTGCGACACACGGCAAGGGGGGGCGAGACAGGGTGAGGGTCTCGGCTCCTCACGGACCCCTCGGGAGCAGCAAAACGGCCCGGAGCAGCACGGGGAAAGCAGGGCTGTGCCGGCAGCAAGAGGAGGAACCTTACTGCAGTAGGACTGCTTCTCGTCCGACTTGTCCTTGCAGTGGGCGACGCCGTCGCACGTGCGGCTGAAGTCGATGCAGTCGCCGTTGCCGCACTCGAACTCGTGCACGTTGCAGGTGGAATTGAGCGCTGCAGGGTGGGGGAAGGAGGTCGGCTCTGCCCGGAGCGCTCAGGGCACCCCCGGCACCCCGTCGTCCCCCCGCGCGGCCGTGCCCCCGACCTTTGCAGGTGAAGTCCTCCTGCAGGACGCGCTCGCCGCGGCACGAGCAGTTGACCTGGCTCTTGGGCGTGAGCAGGCAGAGGTCCTGGCAGCCGCCGTTGTTCACTCTGCAGGGCGACAGCTCGCCTGCGAGGGACGGAGAGCGGCGCCTGAGCACCCCGTGCGCCCCTGTCCCCCTCCCAAGGGGGCACGACGGGCAGCAGGCGCTTGGGGACATCGGCCTCCTCGGGCTGCATAGGGAGGATGCCCTGGGAAGAGCCCAAACTCCACAGGGAGGATGCCCTGGGAAGAGCCTGAACTCCATAGGGAGGATGCCCTGGGAAGAGCCTGAACTCCATAAGGAGGATGCCCAGGAACTGCCCAAAGTAAGGAGGATGCCCTGGGAAGAGCCTGAACTCCATAGGGAGGATGCCCTGGGAACTGCCCGAACTCCCTAAGGAGGATGCCCAGGAACTGCCCTAAGTAAGGAGGATGCCCTGGGAACAGCCCAAACTCCATAGGGAGGATGCCCTAGGAAGAGCCCAAACTCCATAAGGAGGATGCCCTGGAACTGCCCGAACTAAGGAGGATGCCCTGGGAACAGCCCAAACTCCATAAGGAGGATGCCCTGGGAACTGCTCAAACTCCGTAAAGAGGATGCCCTGGGATACCCTGCAGCCAAACTCCATGTCCCCCAGCTGCAGATGGGCCAGAAGAGCCCGAGCTGCTTGGCAGGGGATGGAGGAGCCCCCGGAGGAGGCCGGGCGGAGGCCGGGGATGTGCGGGATGGGCAGAGTGGCCTCCTTACAGCTGTCGGTGTCGTTGGCCACGGCGATGATGCCCATGGGCTGCTGGGGGATGTCGACGCGCAGCAGCTTCATGTCGGTGCCCACGTACTTGTTGGCTCGCTGCACCGCCCTGCGCACCCAGTCCGTCCAGAAGATGTAGTCACCGTAGACGGCCAGGCCAAAGGGGTGCACGGGCTCCGATTTCAGGATCACCTGGCGGGTGTTGGGGAACCGTGAGCACCGGGGACCTGGGCACCACCCCAAAGAGCTGCACACAGTCACAGCGTGGTTGAGGGTGCCCATCGTGGAAGTTGAGGGCAAACACGGAGCAAAGTTGGCTGCTGTTGCACCTCACTCGGAGCACAGAATCACAGAAGGGTTGAGGTTGGAAGGGACCTCTAGGGATCATCCAGTCCAACCTTCCTGCTCCTGCAGGGACGCCCAGAGCACGGGGTGGCACCAGGTGGGTTTGGGAGACCTCCAGAGCAGGAGCCTCGCCAGCCTCCCTGGGCAGCCTGTGCCAGGGCTCGGGCACCCTCACATTAAAACAGTTTCCATCCTCATCCACCCACCCGAGGGAAACTTGACCTCCCTTTGCAGCAGGACCAGCTCTGCCCTCTCCAGCCTCACCCCCTCTGCTTCGCCCAGGCCAGCTGTGGCCTCCAGGCCCTCCCTTGTGTCCCCCCTCAACTCACATGGCGGTGGGAGCCGTCGTACTCGCAGCGCTCGATCTTGTCCAGCGTGGCATCCGAGAAGTAGATCTTCTCGGCCTTGTGGTCGATGGCCAGTCCGTTGGGCGTCCGGATGTCCTGGTCTATGATGATGAGGACGTTGGCACCGGACAGCGTGGCCCGCATGATGCTGGGGTGCTGCTCGTTCCAGTTGGTCCAGAACATGAGGCTGGAAGGGAAAAAAGACCCCCGATGCCTTTGAGAACCCAATTCTCCCCAGGTGTGTTGGACCCCACCTTCCAGCCACTGGCAGATGGTGGTGGACAACCCCCTTGCTGCCGTTTCCAGGGGCTTTGGGACACACGGGGCCACTGTCCCCTGTACGCCGGGACAAACGAGGCAGCCGGGAAAGGTGGCAGCCCACGGTTGGCAGCCCATGGTACCCGTTGGCCCAAGAAGGGGATGGGGTTGGGTCTCCCTCTGCTTCCTGCAGTCCCAGGAGGGCCGTGGGGCCACGGGGCTCTGCCCCACGGGACACTCACTTCTGGCACTCGTCCAGCACGAAGGCGCGCGGGTGGTCATCCCCGGACATGGTGATCACGGTCTCCCGCTCGAAGGCGCCCAGGCGGCTCTGGTCCACGGTGTGGCGGGTGATGGTGGACGTGGTGTAGCTGGTCCAGTAGAGCGTGTCCCAGCCGCGGTGGTAGGCGAGGCCCTCCACGGAGCCCACGTCTGCGGCACGAGGGGACACGGGTGACATCCAGATCCTCCTGGGATCCCCCCTTGCTCCTGCTGGGCATCCTGGGACCCCAAGGTCCCCACTGGAGGGACCCCAAGGCCCCTTGTGCCGGCCCGGGAGCGCCACCCGCTCGCTCCTCCTTCCCCCCACGTTAATGATCAACGACGGGTTTAACGAAGCGGCTGCGAGGGACGGCAGCCGCTCGCCTGATCTCGGCAATAAAGGTGATGTCCGGAGCCAGATGTAAACACGCTCATTAGCGAGCGCCTCGATGGCTGCGTTGGAGGCTCTCCCTAGGGACACACGGCCCTCCCAGCAGCTGCGGAGCCAATAAACCCAACCAAGGGCCAAGTTGGCTGCTGTTGCACTCACTCGGAGCACAGAATCACAGAAGGGTTGAGGTTGGAAGGGACCTCTAGGGATCATCCAGTCCAACCTTCCTGCTCCAGCAGGGACACCCAGAGCCCGGGGCACAGGGTGACACCCAGGTGGGCTTGGGGATGGGATCTCCAGAGCAGGAGCCTCCCCAGCCTTCCTGGGCAGCCTGTGCCAGGGCTGTGTCACCTGCACAGTCACACTGTTCTTCCTCACATGGACATGGAGCTGCCTGGGTCGCAGTTTGCACCCACTGCCCCTTGTCCTGTCCCTGGCCACCACTAAGAAGAGCTTGGCCCCTTCCCCCTCCATTCCCCCTCCATGAACTTGTCCATGTTGACCAGATCCCCTCTCAGCCTTCCCTTCTCCAGGCTAAACAGACCCAAGTCACTCAGCACGATGCGCCCCAGGGTGCTGCTCCATGCGCCCACGTGGGCTCTGCCCCTCTTGGGCTGTTGGAGACCCCATGAGGATCCCATAAGGGTGGCAGCGGAGCCCAAATGCCCCCCAGGAGCAATAGGGAAGGGAAGGAAAGCCCAGGTGAGGAGAAGGGGATGCGGGGCTGGGGGAGGCGCGCGGAGGGGCACTCACTCTCCACGATGGTCCTGCGCCCCGTGCCGTCGTCGTTGATCTGCTGGATGTTGCCGAAGTGGATGTCGCTGTAGAAGATGCGGTTGCTGCCCTTGGAGCCGTAGCGGTAGTCGAAGGCGAGCGCGATGACGTTCTTCATGTGCTCCGCGTCCTCGAAGGGCTTCACGGGCGCGTTGAGGTTGGTCTCGTCCGAGAGGTGGATGCTCTTGAGGATGGTGCGCTCCGAGTAGAGCAGGTAGCCGTCGTAGTCGCGGCAGGCGGCGCCGTCCTCGGCGAGCAGCCCGTGGGCGCAGGCGCACGTGCGCTGCGCGCCGCCGCGGAACAGGCACAGCTGCTGGCAGCCGCCGTTGTTGCGGGCGCACACGTTGGTGCCTGCAGCGGAAGAGAGGCCGCATTCAGCGCGCCCCGCCGGCCCCCCGGGATTCCCGGAGGAAGCAGGTGAAGGAGAGGGCTCATCCCGCGCATGACGTGGCCCTTTCATGAGGACACAGTGGCCCGTTTGTCCCCTGCGCCTTCCGCGCGCATCTGGAGGCGGCGGGGCGGCCGTGTCCCCGCGCTCGTCCCTACCCTTCTGCCTGGCGCGGTTGAACACTTTGATGTCCTTCAGCTGCACGCCGATGCCCGTGCGCAGCGACACCGACTCCGTGGCGTTGTCCTTGCTGCCCCTCTTGATGGAGCCGTTCGCGTGGGTGCTGCGTGGCCAAGGAGCCGCTGAGCCCCTGCCGTGGGCAGCCGTCCCCCCGTGCCCGCCAGGCCCTGCGCGCGGGCCGCCCTCCCAGCGGCGCACGGCACCGTACCGGTCGCTCCAGTAAATGTAGTCCTCGAAGACGGACACCGAGAACATGTCCATGTTGTTGCTGGCCAGGACGACCTCCCGGTTCTCGCCGCTCTCCAGGTCGATGCGCTCGATCTTGTCGGTGCGCGCGTCGCACCAGTAGAGCTTCCCATCCTGAGGGCCGGCGATGGGGCCGAGTGAGCGGCGCGCGGCCCCGTGCGCCCCGGCCGGGCGTCCCCACGCCCCAGGGGACACTCGGAACCCGACGGGGGGTTGGGGTCCCCTCCAAGGCCCCACGGAGGGCCCTGCTCTACCTCGTAGTCCACGGAGATGCCGTTGGGCCAACTGATGCTGACGTTGACCAGCACCATCCTCTCGGTGCCGTCCAGGCGGGAGCGCTCGATGCGCGGGTACTGACCCCACTCCGTCCAGAAGAGGTACCTGCGAGGGAGGAGTGCGGCATGCACAGAGCTGCCCTGCAGCCCGGCCTTGGCGGGGGACAAACGGGAGCTCCCCAGCAAGCCAAGGAGAGCCGGGACCCCCGACAGCGGCGCTGAGAAAGGGGGTGTCCCCAGGGGTTGCTTTGGGCGCCCCGGGCCTGTCCCTTGCAGGAGCAGCCCGGGAGCGCCGGTGCCGGTGCCGGCTCCGCGCGGATCCTCACCCCTTCTCCGGATGCACCGTGATGGCGCGCGGCTTGTCCAGCCCCTGCGAGATCACCACGTAGCGGAAGGAGCCGTTGAGCCTGGCCACCTCGATGACGTCGAAGCCCTGGTCGGTCCAGTAGATGTTCCCTGGGGACGGCGGAGCGGTGAGGACCCCAGCGAGCCCCCCGCAAGCTCCGCGCCGAGGAGCCCCGTGGCCACCTGCGATCCAGTCCACGGCGATGCCCTCCACCCGGCCGATGCCGTTGGTGACCACGTCCTCTCGCCACGTCTGGTCCCGCTTGGCCCGGCTGATGGTGCTCAGCCCCATGTCCACCCAGTAAATGGTGTCGTTCTCTAGGAGGGGACAGGCCAGAGCGCTCCGGTCAACCACTGGCTCCGTCAAAATCGGCGCCGGGCCGAGCCCCGGGAGCAGCTCCCGCATTCCCACGCTCCCTCCTCGTCTCCCGCTCCAATGGCCAAGCCGGGCGTCCCGGTTCCCAGCCGGCGGTCACCTGCGTGGAAGTCGATCCCCACGGCGAGGGAGGTGCCGGACACGGGCACCAGCGCGTCCGACTTGTCGTTGGGGTCCAGGGGGATGCCGCGGATGCCCTCGTGCACCGAGTACAGCAGGAAGGAGCCGACACCTGCACAAGAGGCGCACGGACCCTCGAGCCCCACGTTGCCCCCCGGGGGCCTCAGGAACAGCCCCAGCCCCGGGAAACCGGGAAAAGCCTCAGGCCGGAGCGATGGGCGAGGGCCAGACCCGGCCGGGAGCTGCTGCAGGAGCCCAATGCGGATCTAGCCGGGGGGTTATGGGGGGATGTTGGGGTCTGTGACACATGGGGACACAGTGGGGCAGTTGCCTTGGCCCCGTTCCGCCCTCCCGCGCCCGCTCCCGGGCGCAGACAAAAGCTCCGCGCCGCATTTGGGTCAGGGCGGCGCTTGTTATTCAGTCCCTGCCCTGACCCAGATGGTGCTGCAGCTCTGCCAGCGCCGTCCAAAAATACTCGGAACATTTTGCACACAAACAGCCATTGAGAAAGGCCCCGCCGGTGAGCGGGAGGAAAAGGGGGGGCTCTTCCCTCCCTAGGGGACAGCAGTGGGTCAGGCAGCGCGACGGGAATCGCGGGGCAATGGGGCGCCCGGGAGAGAGCATCCGCAGAGGCGGGGGCCGTGGGAGCATGGCGCAGGCTCCGTCCCCGTCCCCGTGGCGCAGGGTCTCACCCTCGCACGACTGCTGGCCGCTCTTGAGGCTGTAGCCGGCGGTGCACATGCAGGAGCGGGAGCTCTCCGACGTGGGCAGGCAGAGCTGCGAGCAGTCGCCGTTGTTCACGCTGCACGGGTTGGTTCCGGCTGCGCCGAGGGGAGGGAAGCGTCAGCGGCGGCCGGGGGGACGCGCGGGTCCCCCGGGAGCAGCGGCGGCGCAGGCGCCTACCCTGCTGGATGCTCTCGTCGTACACCTTCATGTGCATGACCAGCGTGGTGCTGTTGCGCAGCACCGTCACCTGCGTGCCGTCCTTCTTGTTGCACGTGCCCATCCTCTCCGAGGCCTGGTCCGCCCACCAGAGCTTGTCACCTGCGCGGGAGGAGGACGGGACACGTGGCAGCTTCTCCACCCTCCTTCCACCCCGGCCGCTCATCTCCCGTCTGTCCCAGCGGGACACACGTGCAGTGGTCTGGGGGATGTGCAGTGGTCTGGGATGTGCAATGACCTGGCAGACGTGCAATGGCCTGGGACATGCAATGGCCTGGGGGACGTGCAATGACCTGGGGGACGTGCAGTAGCCCAGGACATGCAAAAGCCTGCGGGATGTGCATAGGCCTGGGGGACGTGCAATGGTCTGGGACGTGCAATGGCCTGGGGGACGTGCAACGGTCTGGGATGTGCAATGGCCTGGAGGACGTGCAGTGGTCTCGGGGACGTGCAGTGGTCTGGGATGTGCAATGGTCTGGGGGACGTGCAATGGTCTGGAGAACGTGCAGTGGTCTGGGATGTGCAACGGTCTGGGGGACGTGCAATGGCCTGGGGAACGTGCAATGTCCTGCGAGCAGGAGGTGCCATCCCCTCCTGCAGCTCGGAGGGCAGCGAGGGCTCCAAGCGAAGGGCAGCAGCTCTGTGGCACCCTCTTCTCACCCATGATGGCCAGCGCCGTGGCCTTGCTCAGCTGGCTCTTGGCCGCCTCCAGCACCTCCAAGCCGCTGCCGTCCAGGTTGCACCGGTTAATGGTGCCGTTGCCGGAGCTGATCCAGTAGAGTTTGCTCTCGGGGTAGTCGATGGCCAGACCTGCAAGGCAAGGGGCTGTCAGCGACCGGTCCCGGTGCCAAGGAGCTGGGCAGGGGGTGCCAGGGCACGGCCGTACCGACAGGCCCCTTCTGGTTGCTGAACAGGAGGGTGCGGTTGCTGCCATCCATGTTGGCCACGCTGATGTTGTCCCCATCTGTCCAGTAGAGCTTCCTGCAGGAGCAGGGTGAGCGCAGCGGGTCAGAACCCCCCTCCTCAGCTCCGCACACACTCTCCTACTCGGTGCATGGCCATGCAGCACCAAATGCAGCCGCTCAGCTCCGCACACGCTCTCCTACTCGGTGCATGGCCATGCAGCACCAAATGCAGCCACTCAGCTCCGCACACGCTCTCCTACTCGGTGCATGGCTGTGCAGCACCAAATGCAGCCGCTCAGCTCCACACATGTTCTCCTACTTGGTGCATGGCTGTGCAGCACCAAATGCAGCCGCTCAGCTCCGCACACGCTCTCCTACTCGGTGCATGGCCGTGCAGCACCACATGCAGCAGCACCCATAGGACACCCACCCTTGCAGCGGGTGAACCACCAAGCAGTGGGGCTTGTCCAGCCCCTGGATCACGGCGTTCTTGAAGGAGCCGTCCAGCCGCGCAACGTTGATCTGCTTCTTGTTGGCGTCGTAGCTGGTCCAGAAGAGGTTCCTGGACACCCAGTCCACGGAGAGGCCGTGCGCGTTGGGCAGGTCTGCAAGAAGGGAGACTCAGTAGTCTTGGGGCCACCACAGTGGCCACTGTCGCCCGCACCATGCGCTGGGGACAGCGAGGAGGGCAGAGGGGGCTTCGTCCCTGCCCACCTGCAGAGACCACGGTCTCCACGCCGGTGCCGTTGATGAAGGCTCGCTTGATGGTCTGCGTGCGCACGTCGGACCAGTAGATGCGCTGCTCCAGGGCGTCGTAGTCGACCACGGTGACGTTGTCGATGTCGGGCACCGTGAAGGAGATGATGTAGTTGTAGTAGGGGTTGTCGATGTCCACGCCGCGGATCTCCATCTGCCGCGCGTACAGCAGGAACTTCTTAAACTCTGGGGAGAAGCGGCGAGACGGGGCAGTCGCGCGAGCTCGCCCGGAGCTCCCCGGCGCTGCGGGCGCCCGCGCTCCCCTCCTACCGTAGCAGGTCGTGTTGTCCTTGTCCAGCTTCATGAGGTGGGGACAGGCGCAGGACAGCGAGCGGTTGTAGTTGATGAGGCAGAGGTGGGAGCAGGGCCCTTTGCCCCCGTTGGCCTCGCAGGGGTTGGGTGCTGTGTTTGGGGGGGACACTCAGTGGTGGCCACAGCCACAGCCACCGCGGTCTGGGGGACACCCAGGGCACCAGCGGAGCCCCCGTGGGTCCCCATCAGCCCCGGGCTGCCCCTGCACTGGGGCTGCTTTTAGTGAACCTTGGTGCAACTTCAACGAACAACTTGCCCGCATCAAAGCGAACAGACGCGAGCGTCGTGTCCCCCCCATGCCACCCCGTGCCACCCCCAGCCTGCTGCGGGCCTCACCCAGCGGCTGCCGGGACGGGTGGTAGACCTGCAGGTCGAAGGGCTGCGTGTTGGTCCTCTGCACCACGGTGACGTTGTGGCCCGTCCACTTGTTGGCCTTGGCCAGCGTGTTGGTACGCCAGTCGGTCCAGTAGACCTCGCCCCCGTAGAGGGTGACGGCGAAGGGGTGCGACAGGTACTCGTGGCCCCGCAGCACCTCGATGTGGCCCGTGCCGTCGTACAGGGCTGAGTAGATGGCGTCCGACCTGCGGGACGAGGTGGGGACGAGCGGTGAGACCGGCGCCCGTGGGGAGGTCCCCGCTGCCCCATGCGGGTCCTCCAGAACCCGGAGGAACCCGGAGAGCGGCTGGAGCAGCCGCGGGCACCATCGGAGAGCTGGAATCAAGGAGCACAGGGGATCCCGGAGCGGGAGGGCTGGGTGCGGGGTCCCGAGGGCCGCGCTACCTGGCGTCGATCCAGAGGATGCGCTTCTCCAGGTAGTCGACGGTGAGCCCGTTGGGCCAGCCGCCCGAGCCCGTCTCCTTGTGGATGGTGCGCCGGCCGGCGCCGCTCATGGAGGCGGCCTCGATGCGGGGCAGGCTGGCGTCCCAGTCGGTCCAGAAGAGGATCCTGCGGGAGCGGCGGCGCGGAGCTCGGGCGCGGGCTCGCCTCGGGGACCCACGGGGTCCCTAGGGACACCCGCTCTCGCCTTACCCGTAGCGGGGGTCCAGGGCGATGGCGCGGGGGTGCTCGATGTCGCCCGCCAGCAGCGTGGTCCTCATGGTGCCATCCAGCTTGGCCACCTCGATCTGGTCCAGGTTGCTCTCCACCCAGTAGATGTTGCCAGCGATCCAGTCGACGGCCAGGCCCTCGGGGGTGGCCAGCCCGTACTGAATGACCACCTCGAAGCTGGTGAGGGCTGCGGAGCGGCGCGGGCGGCGTCACCGCTCGTCCGGGACAGGGGCACCCGGCCCCATGCGGTGACAGCGACGGAGTCCGGGCGACATCAACATTCCCCCAAAATGCAGCCCGAGCATCGCCCCAAAACGCAGCCCCAGCATCTCCCCTAAATGCAACCCCAGCGTCTCCCCAAAATGCAGCCTCAGTGTCACTCCAAAACGCAGTTCCAGTATCACCCCAAAACGCAGCCCCAGTCTCTCCCCTAAACGCAGGCCCAGGGTCTCCCCTAAACGCAGCCCGCGCCCCACAGGGCTCAACCCTTCCCATGCACCAGACAGAGTCCCCGGGTCCCCCGGCTGCAGGGCCGCGGTGCCACGTGGGGCTTTGTGCCCCCAGCTGCCATCCCCCATAGGGACGGGGTGGAAATGCTAATTAACACCTCTATAATGAGCTAATTACCACCCCCATAACGAGCGGCCTCGGGGAGCAGAAAGGCACCGTTCCGGGGCTGCCCAGGGGTCCCCCATCTCGCGGCCTGTCCCAAAGGCCCCCCAGCGCTCACCGCCGTTCTCCAGCAGCTTGCCCCGGTAGATCTTGTCCTCCACCACGTCGGTCCAGTAGAGCGAGCTCTGGTTGAGGTGGAAGTCGAGGGCGATGGTGTTGCGCAGGCCGGGCACC
Source organism: Rhynchotus rufescens (assembly GCA_032273925.1). Lineage (NCBI taxonomy): Eukaryota > Metazoa > Chordata > Aves > Tinamiformes > Tinamidae > Rhynchotus > Rhynchotus rufescens. The sequence continues at coordinate 1,362 of JAVCKT010027878.1, read as the reverse complement.
AGCACGCTGTAGTCGCCCCGCTGCAGGTCGATGCGGCGGATCTCGTGCCGGTTGGAGAAGATGATGAAGGGCTTGAAGGGGTCTGGGGGTGAAGGGCAGCGTGAGGGCAGGGGCAGGACCTACGTCCTCCCGTCCCACAGGGGTGTCCCCCGGTGCCACCCGCAGCCCCGGCATCAGCGGCACCTCTCCCGACCTCCTGTCCCACAGGAGTGTCCCTGGTGCCACCCGCAGCCCTGGCATCACCTCTCCCAACACTGAGGACAACCTGTGTGGCCAGAGCCCCCGAGGAGGCCGAGCACGGGCACCGTCGCAAGCCACGCAAGCCTCCTGCCCCATGGGCGCCCTTGCCACGCACGCTGTCCCCTGCCCGTGCCGCAGCGTCCCCACGCACCCAGGCTGCGGCAGCTCTCGCCATCGGCCTCCAGCATCCAGCCCTCGTAGCAGGAGCACTTGACGTTGTACTTGTCCTGCTCGCACTTCTGGCTGCACTTGAGGTGCTTGGCGCAGTAGCTCTGGATCTGGCAGGTCCTGTTGTCGGCGCCCAGCTCCATGCCCAGCGGGCAGGAGCACACGATGCCCTCGCCGGGCGCCACGCTGCAGTTGTGGCTGCAGCCGCCGTTGTTCAGCGAACACTGGTCTGCAGGGCAGAGCCACGAGGACCTCAGTGTCCCCTGTCCCTGAGTGTCCCCCCGTGTCCGCCCATGGGGACGGGCGCCCGGCGCGGCGCTCACCGCACAGCTCGCCCTCGTCGGAGCCGTCGCCGCAGTCGTCGGTGCCGTCGCAGAGCTTCTCGGGCGGCAGGCACACGGAGGTGCTGTTGGCGCACGGGTGCGACGGCGCCTTGCACGCCAGCGACTCGCAGTTCTCCTCGTCCGAGTTGTCCTCGCAGTCGCTGTCGCCGTCGCACACCCAGGCCTTGCTGATGCAGCGGGCTGGCACAAGGCAGACACCAAAAATAAACGTCATGTCCCTCGCAAGTGTCCTTGGAGCTGGTATGACTGCAAGGGACTTGATTTTGCCCCCAAGCAAAAAACACTCATTTTCAAATCTAAAAGTGGCCCTAAATTCTGTCTCCTGCAACCCAGACCTCGGGCTCCATCAGCGCTGGGGTTGCACAGGGCCCTGCGCTCCCTTGTCCCCATCCCGTCCCCACGCGGTCCCCCGCTCCGGTGCCACCTGAGTCCTTGCAGCCGAACTTGACGTTGGGGTCGCACACGTGGGTGACGCCCTCGCAGTTCTTCTCGTCGCTGGAGTCCATGCAGTCGGTGTCGCCGTCGCAGCGCCAGCGCATGGGGATGCAGAGCCCGTCCAGGCGGCACTGGAACTCGTCCGTGTGGCAGCCCCCGGGCGGGCGCGTGGCTG
>JAVCKT010027877.1:0-12723 GCA_032273925.1 Rhynchotus rufescens | reverse complement strand
ATAAAGCTGTCGTGTACGTAAAGAAGAACAGAAAGTCCAGAAATGAGGTCAATAGTATTTTCATTTATCTCTTCTATTTTGACATTTTTGTTAGTGAACGAGGAAATCAATAGAGACTAATTTCATTGGCAAGGATTAAAGAGTACATAGGAAGGAACACTTAAGATGTGCATAGTTGCTTTCAAGGGCACTTTCAGTAAAATATACTTACTATAAAGTGAATTGAGTGGTTCTTTTCATCTAATGGGCTCATATATCAAGCATTAATTCTTTAGAATGCTCAATGTACGGAAGAAAGTTTGTGGTTCTGGATATACAACAAATATTTTAATTTAAATTGCTTTCATGCCTTCATAAAAATTGTGGGTCTGGTAATTTGAACTCCTTTATAAAAACTAGAAATCATAATAAATATGACTCTCTGTGTCCATATAATATAATGATGCATCCTAGTAACTCTTTGTTAATGAACAGCGTTCAAGTCTAAGTATGTTGCATGTGAGTAATCCATGATATAGCTTCTCTGAAAGAAAAATGTACATTTTTTTTTATACCTACTAAGGAGGTTAATGGATCTGGAAGGTTAGATATATTAATTTTGGGTTGAGAATATGGTTACACTATGAAAGTGAGGCAACTGGAAGCACAGCACTACTTTGGTGAAAATAAATAGAGAATTTTCTCTGTATTGAGCTGAGGGGAACACGTTTCCCCTACCCCACTATTTCCGATGACATATATGTTTGTGTATGTGTAGCTTTGGTTAAGCATTAGTTGAGATCTGCTGGCAAGAGAATTGAGTTGTTCACCTTAAATTTGAAAAGATATTTGAGGAAGCAGTAAATCTGGTTTGTTCTTCTGATCACTTTTATTTAGAAATAATTTAAGCATGGTGCCTAGCAGACATACAAGGCATGTTCTTGGTGCTCATTTACACATCTCCCATGTGTTTCAGCTCCTAACCTAGCTCTGTAAATATCTCAATGCAAAACACTGGGTGATGAAAGATATAATTTGATAGTTTTAGGTGTGCTGCAATTAACATGGTATTTTTGAATAAGAATTTTTGGCACATCTTTGCTGTCTTTGACAAATTACAGGGGAGACTAAATAGGATTTTGTCCCTTTCTATTAGGACTTTCCAATGTAATACTCGTTCCTGCTTCACAGGACTCAGCCGCACTTCTGGGGCTGCAAAGCTTTCCTATTCCTCCCGTCCAAATTTTTGAATGGACTATGTAAGCCACTAAGTAATTGCATCATGTACCTACAAATGACAGTGAAAATGGCAATATAGAGAAATCTGAATTCCCTTTGCAGAGTTCATTAGCAATGGCACCCTACTGAGTAAGCTGAAGAGCAGGAAAAAGACTTTTTACCTCCTCTTACTCTAGGGCTGCAGCGTTACATTAGCTGAAGCTGAAGGAGGTTCCAGGCCTCGTTCCCAGTTGCCATTGCACAACTGTGAGTCCCAAGTCTCCTGGGTACTTTTTTTTCCTCTTCTCTGTAGAAAGAAATGTTTAAAACCATAATAATTTCTTCTTTGGAGAAGCTATTATATTTTCATATTTGATTAATGGCGCAATATAAATATGCCACTCCTGTTGTTTAATATTTAATAAAGTATCAAAGATTTGCATGGCAGGGATTGAATGTATCAGACTAAATCACTACTTACTTTAAGAAGTATCTGTGTAAAGACAGGAAACAGGATCTGTCAAACAGACCATATACAAAAAAAAAGACCTGTATACCAAATGCCTCATTGTGATTTCACTGAAATTACATACACATTAAAATTAAATGTCTGTTTGCACAGAATTGGGGACCCAAAAGGAAAAGTGACAGAAAGAAAAAATAGAGTCAAAATATGCAGAGTAACAGACATACATTCCTTTGAGTGCTATTTAGATAAACAAAACTTCCAAAAGCATTAAATGTGATAACAAGCAAAAAAAAAAATCATAAATAATGTTGTTTGAGTTCTTGTTCTGTCTAAATCTTTTTATTCTCCTGTTTGTTATCTTTTTAATCCTTCCTATTTTGTGTTTATCTCTGTTCCCCTACACACTAGGACCTTTGCTTACGAGATCAAATAGCTTTGGACAGTGGGGTTTTCTTAAACAGGCTATTACTTCACAACAAATTAAAAAGGTTGTAGGTATAACAGATTTCATACTTCACTCAGGTATTGTATTGCACTATTAAGTTATAACTTGAAACCTGAGTAATCCCCTTTCTTTTCTTTTTTTTATTTTTTTTTTTTTTTTTATAAATATACATTGAAGAAACTGAGAATTACTGCGGCTGTTAGAGACTGAGTTATTACGATGAAAAGACTTAAAATCTGTTGTGTGGAGTCCAAACAATCTCGATTAGCGCATGACACAACCCTGAACCTGGACCCTGGGCTGAGCAGAGCCGTGCCTCTTTGAAGCCTGTGCATTTATCACTTAATCTCTGCAGAACTACCATGGTGGCGTGGTCTAATGTGGGCTCAGGCTCCATTATTTGGGGTCCCCTTGCAGAAGGATGTGTCTTTGTTACAGGCAGTTCATTAGCTAGGAAAAAAATCAGCGACGGTTTTGCAGAAGAGCCAGTCTGCACGGCGTTTAGCAACAGGGAAGCAGCTTCCCTCAGTTTTTATGACTAACAACAGGTGGATTTGGGGGGAAAATTCCCTTAATACAGTCCACTGCTCTTAGGAGACTGACGAGGTTGGATCTGCCGTTTCTGAGGCACTAAATTTTGCTGCCACCAGAATTTCTTTTCTTCATGTCAAGGGCTACTTTGGCAAAGGGACAAGGGTCATTTGTGCATCTCCGGGAAATGTTTTGGTGCCAAAAGAGTTGAAGAGAGTTTCTTGCCAGTTGCTTCATGACATTGGATTGTACTGAATTTTCTTTAAAAAGTTTGCACCAAAGGGTTGGAAAATACATTTATCTTGTTCTTTACTACTCAACAAAAAGGATGAGTGGTTTGTTATATATTAAATTTGTTATATGTAATTTTTTGTTATATATTACATTTTGAGCTTTTTCTTATGAAAAATAATCTAAAAATATTTTTAAATGACATACCTGTCTTTGAGCAAAGCTATATCCTATTTTTATGCTTTTCTAACCTGAGCTGGTAGCTATTTCATGGGTTTCTTTTAATTTTCCCTATAATAGAAATTGGGAATGAGTTATTTTCTGTTTAAAACATGCTTATTTATGAAAAATAAATAAAACTCCCTGTCTTCAATACAAGAGAAGTCAAGCTATGGAATTGTTTCTTTCCTGCAGTTTCATTAGTGCTTGGTGAAAATAATCACTCCTCTTTCCCTCCTGGAGATGTATTATTTATAGCTTTTTGGTTGGTGATTCCTTGCAAATTTCTTTATAAAAGTCTCTCTCTGTTTTCCTCTTGATTATACCTCTTTCATGTGCATTTCTGCACTTCGTAGGCACATTGCCCACATTTGGGAGGCGCTACCTACCAAAATTCTTCAATCTTCGTATGTTTAGTACAATTGTTCATTTTGCACTTGTTTTGGGTGGATAATTTATTGTGTCAGGTCATTTTATGAAGGATCTTACATCAAATCTGTAAACTTTCAAACCTATAGGCTTTTTTAAATCCATTTTAGCTTAATATTCTTTATGGTGTATTTAATAAGACTAATGAGAGAAAACTATGGTATACCTTACACAGCTTTATACATTTTGGTGCATTCCAGAAATTGTTAGCGGGTCTTCATGTCTATAACTCCTTTAGCTCTCTGCCAAGGTCAGGTTTGTTGGGAAGGCCCTCTCAGGGCAGAGGTTTGGAGCTCTGTGCTAAAAACTAAGCACACAGGATTGATTGTGCACATGTGAAAGAGAAAATATTGCTAGTGCAATTCTCAGTTGCTTTGGTTGCTGGTTTATAACGCCATCGTATTCTCAGTGGTTTTGCTTTCCTCATTCATGGGCACAGAACTGAGAATCAAACACTCATCTGGAAGCAGGCAATAGATTTTTTTGGCTTGCACATTTTGTTTCATAAGAAGGGGAACGTGTCCCTTAGCATAAGATACAGATGACCTTGAGGTTGTCTGGAATGCTGTTAATGCTGAAGAAAAGAATGACAAACAGCAATTATGGAGAAACATGTATTACTGCTATTCTTATGCTCTTGCCAGGTGCTGTTACGCGTAGGACGCCAGAATGTGAAAGGCAACACTGTGGATGAAACAATGAAAGAGAAATTGAATTATTTTCAAACTCTTTATTCGTGACTACAGGTATTTTCTGTGTGATTTGCCATTTCCATCACAGTGACCTCTACTGACATGAAGATGAACAGTATTAACAAAGGTAACAACTGATATCTGGTATCCCAAATCATTCACAAACAGTAAGCTAAAAGGAGACAAGTAATTGTATGAACCAGTGTTGCCATCACAGCAAGTAACAAGTCAGATCTAGTTCTCACGTTTGCTAGCATGAGGACTCCCTGCTGGAAACCTGCACCAGATGCAGGATTTTCTCAAGGTTAAATGTGCATGCGGCGTGTGTGCACGTACGCACACATGCACACACATCACAGACAGATTAAATCACAAAATAATGAGATCTGCAAAAGGAGCTGTGCTGCTGTGATTATCCCCTTCTCTACCTTTAAGATATGCCTGCATTTTAAGTCTTTATACTCATTGGGATATGGAATTTAAGCCAATATTATGTGATTGAACTTGAAAGTTTGTCTATTTTATTATACTGTCTGCAGAAAAATAAATTCTGTGTGTCAGCAGTCTGAATGCTGATTTTTTTTTTTGATAATTACTTACATGTCTGAAATAAGATAATAAAAATCACAGGAAGATATTAAATAAGATATTAATGAAATGGAAACTATTGTAAAAATGAAGTAGATATGAATAAGTAACATTGTGTGCAGTACTGAAAATGCGTTAGATTAAATTTAGTGCTGACAAAATCAGTGACTTCAAAAAATACTACAGTGAGTTGCATTTTAAAAAAATAACGTAGTGACAGTTAAATGCAGATGAATAATTGTGGACTTGTTAGAGTGCCATAACCAGTGGGTCTTTGAAAGCTGTGTCTGCTCTGGCAATTTGTCTTGGTGCAATAAGAAATTTTTGATGCAAATCTTCCAGTCCTTTCTGCTCACCTCATGTTGGTTCAGTTCTCTAAGCAGTTGGATGTGCAAAAATGAAAATCCTTTCAGAGGAAACTAAATCAGAAGTTTTGATGCAAATGTGCTCCAGCACTAGTGCTTTTACATTGGGCTCCCTTTGCTGCAGTGATTTAAGGGAAAGTATCAGGTAAACCAGAATCGGTTAAAATGGTACATCTGGCTGTGCCAAGCTGATGTGAAATTCATGAAGTGAGGATAGAACAGCATAAACGGATTGAGGCTGCTGCAAAGCATTCATTTCCAAATCAGGATGTCAAACAAAGTCTCTTCTACCCTATAGTGTACGTGGTCCCAGCTCCAGCTCAGCAGAAGCTGAATGCTGCCCCCATTCAAAGCGTAGCACCATATTGTGCTAGCCAGAAGTTCTTCACAAGCTTTCCCCAAAACAGTGCTATGCCTTCAAGGCATAACTAGATCTCACTGAAAAGCTGTTCCATTAAAAAAAAAAACGTTCATTGAAAGATGCAGTTTCATTGAAATGGAAATGTACACAGTTTCATGGATTAAAAAGCCAGAAGGGAGCACTGTGATCATGCAGCCTGGCATAGTGTACAACAGAGACCTCATGGCTGTCTTCAATTTCTTCCCATTTGAACTAGGTCATATCTTTCTAAAGATGAAACAAAACTCCCTCTTGCTTTTTAAGAAGCATACTTCAAGCACTGAAGTGTCTACCACAATTTTCAATGAGGTGCTCTTCTCGTTAGTTATGTTGCTAATTCTAAGTTTGTCTTCCATTTCCAGCCCCTGAGTCTTGCTATATTTCTACGAGATTGACATGAAATTTATCTTCCTATGTGCATATTTATAGAGTGTAATCTAGTTATCTATTACACTGAAGAGGTGAAATTCCTCAAATCTCTGACCTTAGGTCATATTTTGGAATTCTTTGATGGTTATATTGTGAGTGTTCATCTACTTAGCAACATTTTTTGACTTGTGAATGCAAAGATTGGATGCGTCATTCTAGTACTGAGGAAGCTGATGCAAAGTAGTGTCGCTGTTCCTCTTTGAGATTCCACTGCTTACACATCCATGTTCGTATTTTTTCTTGACTGAGATTTAGAAAAGTTTGGAGCTATCCAGATGGCCTAAAACTGCAGGGAGTTCTCTGCTTGACAGCTTGTGTTAGAAACTTTTAGGTGTTTGTAGTTTACAACTCTATTGTCACCTCTAGTGACACTAAATCAGACACACAATAACTCTTGCTGAGGGTATTGCTATGTTTTCCCATGATGGTAAGTCCTTTTTAAAAGACTAGGTGAAGAGAAATTTTCTTTTCAAAAAGCAAATAACCAAGAGTGTACTCTGGTCTACCTGAAGCAAAACACGATCTGGGTTGATTTATCCAAAGAGCAGCCTTAGGAAAAACAGATAAAGGAGGAAGAAGAGGAAAGACTAGTTTAATAAAATAGATGTTATGTGTTGTGGGAGTTTAGTGGTGGGAATGCTCAGCCAGTGCATGGGAGATCTTTCACTTTCTTCCTTGGCTTTGGGAAAGGCAGGCTCACCTCGGCCACTGCCAAAGAAGAGACCTTTACCGTATGGGCTGGTGGTGACTCTGCTCTCCAGCAGAATGAATATTTCTCTCTCATGCAAAGCTGAGGAGGCCTGTGAGTTCAGCAGGATGCCTGAGAATATCTAAAAGGTGAGGAAACTTACTGGAACATGTTGCTTATACTCCTTATCTTAGGCAAAGAATCACTTTGACATATGAGGTCTCACCTCCCTTCAGAGTATCCTGGCCACAGAGATATTGTGGTGCAAGTTATTTTCAGTTTTCCTGATCACTTTTAAAACATTTATTTTCTATCTCTAGATTTTTTTTTTCACATTTGTGTGGCTATTTAAGAGCTTCCAATTTGGGAGAGCTTGTATATTTTTTTAGATCATGATTTCATGACTTTTAAAACTTCTCTGAAGTACAGATGTGCCACCTCCGAGATTTTTCCTTGCAGCAATAGTACAGACAGGCATTGAAGTGAAATTAGAAAATGGATGGTGTTTAAAGTTATTGTGTATGTGTGTGGAAAAATGTTTCCTTGCTAAAAGACAGCAACGTATTCAAGTTAAAAACAGTTTAGTCTTTGCAGAGGAACAATATTTCCTAAGAAAGATGTGACAGGTATGGATGTGGAAATAGTAGCATTTAAAATCTTTTTTCAGGTGTTTACAGCTTGTCAAAGTTTGAGAATTTGAAGCAAGATTTTACCTGCTAGTGTCTGCCTCATGCATCTTGCTATTTTAATTGCAACTGAAAGGCTTGGACTTTTTGAAGAATAGATAAAAATTAAAAGTTCGTTAAAAGAAAAGGAGCAGTTGAGACTATTTTTCTTTTAAATACTTTGTTGCCCTTGCATGGGACTATTCTTGCATCAGGAATGTGAGTTGATTGGAGCAGTTTCTCAGTAAGTAGTCTCTAGTCATCATCCTCAGGCCTAGCTAAGCACCCGCACCAGGACTGTGGGATGCAACGGCACACCTGAAAGGAATTGCAACTTGCAGTTAGACCAAGAGGGCTCAGAACAAGTTGGAGAAGAAATTTGATACTTATCTGGGCAAAGACACTTCATTTAGGAGCTGGTGTTAGGTTAAGAACCTGAACTTGGGAGATAAGGCGCACAGTAGTTTGCCTAGGCGTCCTCTGCGTCAATCAATGTGAGAGAAAAACATACTTTCTAGGAGGGTTTCAAAAATATCTGATAATAGCAGAGGACTGAAAGCATCCAGAACATGGATTTCTACTTCAGACTTTGCAGGAAAGTGCACCACTGTGACATGGGCTCTTCTGCCCGTTCCTAGGTTTAGTTTCCCTGATTGGGAACTGGACTTAAATAAATAAATAGATGGTACTTTAACTGGACTTAAATAAATGAATAAATGGTACACAGGTGAACTGGATAGATGGTTCAATTCGAGAGAGAGAGAGGGAAAAAATATTCAGCAGTCCCAATGTAATCATTATCAAAAAGCAGCTGCTGTAGTTTGCAGCAACACAGAAGTTTAACCCTGACCTCGGCACCAGAGAGGATGCTCTGCCATTCCCGCTGAGTGAGTGAACTGGCCACAGAGCCTCTCTGTGCGAGTGGAGATGGCTGATGCTTGGGCCTCTGTAGACCAGCCCTTTAAAAATTAAGGGTAGAATATTGGTGCCAAAACATAGATGCCTTGGCTCTTTGAAATGTGCTGGGATGTCTCACCTAACCTCCAACTGCTGCTCCCAAAGGGCTCGGGTTTCCTGGTCTCATGTCTGTCAGCAGCGGTCCCAGGCAGCCCTAGGTGCCCGCGGTGTCTGAGGTTGGCGCTCGGTGCCTGTGGCCAGGCACGTGAATCACAGTGGTGTTACCAAGGTGAACAAGTCTGATCAAATCTGTACGGACTCTGTGATCTGAGAGTGATGCATCCCCAGGGTACTCTTCTAAGCTCGAGTGATTTGGAACACAGTGATCTCCTGAATCTTTATTTTTAATAGCCCTTCGAAGATCTTTGTTCCCCCTTTAATTTCTTGTATTATTTTTTAGAACCAATTTTTTAGCATCCAAGTTTTCCTATCAAGAGGTATCATAATTTAATGATATTTGAATTTGTTTTATTTCTTTTATTGAAATTTGAATCTTTTATTAGCTATTTTCCTTAGCGTTTATTAGCTATTTTCCTTAATGTTTCCCACTGCCCACTCTTCCAATAACAAACAATACTTTTCTGCTCGCCTACTTTATGCCACTTATAATAGACTTCTGGAGGTCTTCAGCTCTTTCCTGGGCTAAAAAATCCATTTTTGTAAAGAAACTGAACCAACTTTGCTATATTCTTTGGTCTTTCCTATTCCCTTTCCAAACGTACTGTATTTTTTTTCAGATAAGAAAGAACACTTTCCTGAATACATAGTATTCAGATTGCCTTGATTGCCTTAATTTGTTATGTGGTCTTGTGGATTATATTATCTCTTTCATAGTAATTTATGTTTTTTAAACTATTGCTAAGCATATGCCTGATATTTTCAGGGAATGATCTGTTATAATTTCGAGATACTGCTACTGAGTGATAATACTTCAGAGTCTATCAATGTGTCTGTAAAACTAGAATTATTTTTCCTTTGATTTATCAATTTGTATTTGTCTACACTGAACTTCACGCACCACCTAATTACCTAGTCATACAGACTGATGATATTTGAAATCATACATTACTTTTCCTATCCAAGTTAGCAAACTTGGTAATCTTTAAACCTTCCTTCAGATCAGTTATGAGTCTGTGGAATGACCCGGGTCACAATGCAGATGTCAGTTGGACTCTTGCATTTTCCTCCTTTCAATGTGAAAATTGACAGTGCATTCCTACCTCTAGAACCAAAGTGTTTCTGAGAGAGAGGCTTTGTAACATATTTACTTGTTTTATTTATGTGTCATTTAAAATCTTTTGGTGAATACCACTTAGTAGATAGGAACCTTGTTACTCTTCATTTTGATTTTTTTTTTTTGTTGCATTTTGTTCCAGAACCTCTTCCAGAACTCTGAAAATTTCAGAACCTTTCAGTTTAAGGAAGACCCTTTAATATATTCCCCATAAGGAAAAATTCTGGTATACAAAACTCTGGAAGCTCTTCTGCAATGACTATTGATCTATTTTTATATATATCCATACATATATATATGTATGTGTATCTTCTTTAAGTGCTGCTTTTATCCTAATTCCTAAAACTATGTCAAGCTTCCTGCTCCTCTTCCAGAAAAGGCATTTGTTATTTTATTTTGTGCCTTTTGCAAGTTATTCTTTTATATGTCTTCCGTATTTGGTTTGTATTTTTGCACAAATTCTGAATTTATGATCTTTTCTGTTTATTTTTGAATGCAACTCCTCTTTTTTTTTTCTCTTTTCTTTTTTTTTTTTTTTTTAAAGATCTCTTCCTGCTTTCAGTTGGTCTCCATGACTATGCTGCGGTAATGATAATATTTTTACTTGGCCTTTCTGGTCTTTTTGATAGGTGCATGCACTTGCTATGCAACTTAAATGTAAGGCCTTTAAATAGTCACCTTAATGACTGAAGGTCTTCTTCCCTTTTTGGTGTCTCTTTTCATTTATTTTTCATAAACATTCTAATTTTTATCTAGTTCTCTGTTTTCAAATTAAACATCTCAATATGCTTTTCTGCGATATATATCTAAATATATGATAGTTACTGTCATAGCCTGACTCTGGAAAAGTAATGCTAGGAACTACATCCTCTACACTGCTAATAATCCTAGCAAAAATTACTTCTCTTTTCAAAGAGAAGTTTTGCCCTCTGTGGGTGCTGTGGTCATTTAAAGGATGTAAAAATTAAATATCATATTCAGGCAAGAATGTGACATCCAGTTAGCTACTAGCAGTTGAAGTCTCCCAATATCATTTCTTACTTTCTCAGTTTGTATGTTAATTGTTGCTTCACAGAAACTGTTCAGCTGGATTATTTTTAAAACACCTTTGACTTTTGGCAATAAAACTATACCACAAACACCATCAGTCTTTCCAGTGTACTTTAGTGTCAGTGTTCACTGAGATGTCTTCTTCCATCAAATTTCTAAGGTAGCTATTAAGTCTATTCTAAGAAATCTCTTGTTTTTACTCTTCTAACTCTCTATAGCACTATATATTTTTTTTCTGTTTTATTGTTCTGTACTCTTTATTATGGTAGTTCTTTGCTGCTTTTTCTGTTTTGCTGCATCTTCTATTTCAGATGTTGAGTTTTTATGGAGAGGGTGTAGTTTTATGTTTATGTTTTTTTTTTTTTATGAAACAATTCTTACAAGATGTATTGTCTTGGATGCTTTTCCTCTCCCCTTGTTGACTTTTGGGTACTTTCTTAGTCAAAATTAAAATCCAGGAGGGCCTTCTTGGTAGCACAGACTCAAAAATGAAGAGGAATGATAGTAGATGCTGTTGCTTGAACTGAAATAAAATTCATTATGTATCTATTTGAGCAAATGCTGTTCCAAATGGATGCCCAAAGTGTGGGGATTTTAACTACAGAAAATCTTAGGTAGGTAATAACATTCTAGTTCTTTGATTAAATAAAACTCCCCCAGCACAGGATTTTCAGGAAGGACCCAGCGCCAGTCCCATTTCTTATACCCCTGCAAAGCCAAGACTGACTGGAGCACCCTAGTTATTCTCTTCCTCACCTAGCTTATGAGAAGCACTATATAAATGAAGACATTCATGCAGTTGCTCTAATGAATACTACAAGTTGTGTGAAAGCCATGAAATGTAGGGCTCAAAAAATGGCCTAAGTCCATCTTCTTTCTCATCCTTTCATTTCTATTCCCATACCGAAATATTTATAATTATGAGTAGCACAGTAATACACAGAATATTTTATAGAGTTCTTGCTGTTGCATAATTTACATTGACATTCATCTTCATCCATCACGCTTTTATATATTCACTGCTCTTTACAATTAACTAGTTTAATATCAATAGTTTGGTCTGAAAATTAATGTATCATCCCTTAATAAGGTACGTAAAAGCTCATAATTACATATATTAACATTTTGTCTGACCAAGTCTTTATAAACAAGGGTTTTCAAACATGACAGCATTACTTTCCCTTGTTCATTACATAGTGGAATCATTGTAAATTACAATATTGAGTATAAAAATGAAATAATATTCCTAGTTATCAGAATGTAACAAAAATGACAACTGTTTGAAAAATGGTTGGCAGAAATCTTAGCATTTTCTATACTGTTACACGTAAGAAGGTAAGGATATGGTGAAGATAAATCACATACTATGAAGCAGGTTAGTGAACACTAATTAATAGCTGTCAACTATGGGAACTAGGTATCAGACATGTTGTTGAAATATTCTGTACTTTCTGTTCTTTTACTTTTAAATACACTGCACTGATTCTTGTATGGCAATCATCCCTGATAACAGTAACACCCATGGTGTGCATTTTTGGTGTATATTATACCCCCGGTGCCATATCATGGTAAGGTGCCAGCACTTATTTCAAAGGAAAATTAACATGATACTCTGTGTTATGTCTGTTACTGTATTAATTCATAATAACAAAGTGGTTCATTAGGGGAGATATAGGCTAAATAACTGTCAGTTTAACAAAATTTTGTGCAAAGTGCTCTGTAACACTTCATTATTTTAGCTGTTACTGAGGACCATATATTTTGTAGGCAAAAGTAGAAATGTAGTTGTATTGTCATTGAGGTGCTATGTAATTCTTTTGTTTGTTTGCTCGTGTTGATGCTGTAAAGTGGGAGTACTTTGTTACCTAAGAAAAGGTGGAACCCTTAGTCTTAGAATAAACCATTACTACAGTAATGATATTTAAACGTCTTTGCCTTATTTTTCCTTTCAGTTAAATCTGTAGACTCGGATTATTGACTGATAAATTCATCTATACCCTCTTTTTTGCTATTCTCTGATTGTTGCTCCAAGAAATGTATATCTATTTTATTTGTCTGGTTGCTTTCATACCTGTGTCCCATCTTCATGTATCTGTCAGATACGGTAAATTTTAGAAAAATAATTTCACTACAT
>JAVCKT010027876.1:20000-30585 GCA_032273925.1 Rhynchotus rufescens | reverse complement strand
CATCATGTTTTCCATTGGAATTTATACGGACAGATAGGATAGGTGCTCCTTAAGTAGGTTTAAAAGCAAAGCGAATTTATATTTAATCTTTTTCGCAGGCGTATTTTCCCTAATGGAGTAAAGGTTAGGCTAGATGATACATTTTAAATATGGTTTTAATTTATTTTTCTCTCTTTTTTTCTTTCCTTTCTTAAAGTACAAGGTTTTCTTTGTGACAAACTAAAAGAAATATATTGCAGCTGAGAAATTTTACTCTGTATGTGCTAATATAAACAGAAGGAAAGAAATGTGTTATTGTCAGCAATGGGTGTGTATGAATATATGTTTATACGCAATATATAGACAATGTTTTTATTTTTAACCAACCTTATAATGCTGTAGGCATGAATGAAAATCATGCAGTAGTTCTAAGGACAAATTTTATTTGAACTGAGTTAGAGGCTGCTCTTTTTTTTTTTTTTTTTTTCCTCCAGTATTCTCGTGTTTCAAGAACAGCTAAAATGCCATTTAGAGTTTTGGATGTTTAAAAAAAAATCCAGCAAATGATATTACTGTATTGAAAGGTGAACTTGTTTTGGATCACATTGAAGGGTTAAATAATACCAGACATGTCATGCTCCCCTGTATAAAAATGCTCATAAATGCATTTCCCAAAACTGAATCTAATGAGGTACTTAATAGTCACAAAACTGGCACATTTGATAATTAATGTTCCTTACTGGCTTTTTGCTGATGCAGAATACTTTACACAGAGAGAAATGTTAACTCAACATGTACTTGACCCATCAGCTGTTTGGAAACTTCCCCTTTTCTGGTGTGAAAAAGCTGCGTGCGGCTGCCGGCGAGAGGCCTTCGTTAGCGCAGCCCGACCTGAGCGCCGCGGCGGCCACACGGGCTGCTTTATCAGGCACGTGCATCTGTACAAGCCAGGCGGTAGCATGATTGCTTCCAAATGGGGAGCCAATTATTGTGCCCCACTGGCAAACGCAGAAATATTTCCCTTTTCAGTCAGTGCATGAATCGGTGTCGAGCTGAGCTGCCAGCCTGGCACCACGAGCAGTAGCTGTGCGTTGTGTGCCGCCTAAGCGTGACGCGGCCGAAAATCTAACTTGCTTGAACTTGCTTTGGTCCAAACTAGGCACATCCGCTTCTATAGCTGTGTACTTGTTTGAACAGAGGATAAGAAGAATAACACAGAATTGGTGCAAACCGGAGAGTGATATTTGTATGCGTGCGTCTGTCTGAAGTGGGAATTGAGAGGGCCGGATCTTACCAGTGTTGGCAAAATGCAGCGCAAGTAAATGGGATATTCAGGTTTGAAATATAGTTCTTGACAATCGGTAGTAAATACTTAACACTATGATTATTTTTTTAGATCACAGTCATGTTCTATGGCACGAGTAGTAGACTGTTTCTTGGCTAGTAAATTCCTGCTGTTTTTGCAGTACACGTATTGAATATGGTACATGTTGCAGAGCTGAGATTCAGAGGATTTGAGGGAGACAGAAATGTTGAAGGGTAATTGGAGCCACACAGGGAGAGCGGAGGAGGGATCAGAGTAGCAAAAGGAGGCTCAGAGAGGATTGTAGAGGCTCTGGGGAAGCTGAAAGTGGATCAAGACAGGACAAATGGAGGTAGAAAGGATCAAAATGCCAAGGAGAAGGAAAAGAGACGATTGGAGCCATGGAGGAGTTCAGAAAAAAAGTGTCTGATCAGACAGGATCAGACCAATTTTGTACTAGCTGACATAAGGTCAGAGGAGCAGGAAATAAAGAGAGCTGAAAGAGGTATTTGCATCATACATATATGGAGAAAGAAATACAGAAGAAGCAGCAAAAGAAAGGGAGCCAAATGAGAAGAATAAATATTAGAGCCACATGAGGGATACAGCAGGAGTCAAAGCAGTATCAGGAGAGCTGAGGGAGGATCAGGGCGGAATTATCTGAAGAACTACCAGGAAAGCCAGGAATGGGTCAGAGAAGCTTATGGAGATTTGGTCAAAGTGGCCAGAGGGCCAGAACGATACGGCATGTTAGCCCGTTCCTCAGGATAGCACAATTAGCTCATAAGCCCCTATTGAGCATCTCAAAGGGTAGCAGTGGCAAGAATATTAGTATGTTGTTATATGGCAGATTTTATGCATTAGCAGAAGCAAGACTCTTACCTAATTCATCTCTTGAGAGGATTTGTCTTCTTGGATGTGGTCCTGGTTGTTACTCCAGAATCGAGCAGTAATTTCTCAGGACAGCTGCAATCACAAGGCACGACCAAAGGATTTCAGGCAGCTTGGTTTCTGAGCATCCCGGCGGCTGCAGCCTTACACGAGGCCCTTGGCGTTATTTTAACAATTTATCTAAAAGATAAACTGAAGTCTTGAGGCATTCAGGTCTCCCGTGGAAGTCCTCATGCAGATGAATTTTAACAAAGACCATTCTTAATGAATACAGGTTGCTGTGGTCTATAGCAGCACAGGGCTACACCCCAGCCTTGGTAGGGCAGAGGTGCTTCTGCCCACTCTGGCTTCTCTACAGGCTTCCTCACTAAGGCACGATGGTGGTTTCTGGAGGATATAGCCAACTGGTGTGGAGTAGCTCATTCTGGCATCATTCCTTGCCCTTGCGGACAGCGTGGGATTGAGTCCTGCCGGCGCGGAGCAGAGGGCCCTTCCCAGGGCCCTGCGCGTCCTGCATGCGCGCACCCTCGTTTTGTCTTGCTCATCTCCACTTGAAACCAAACCGAATGGCAACAATTATCACTTCAGGTAGTAACTCAGGTTCTCATTTGTGAAAGGAATGCTTCTTCTCCAGTCCCTTTTTGTTTTGTTTCGCCAGAGGGTTGTTGCAGATGGTATTGAACTCATAAGAATCATTTGAGCATTATTCCAGTTTGAAGCATGCTATAAATGGATAACCTTGTTCTCCTTAAAAAAAAAAAAAAAAAGTAACTATGAATAACTGCAGCTTTAAATGCAATGATTCTCCTCTTTCCTCCTCCCTCCAACTCTAAAAACATGTATTCAGACTCTTACTTTAAAGTCAAGGCAATGTGCTGATTGACTGTACTGACATAATTGTGTTAATGACAAGACACTGAGGCTACATTGTTGGATATGTCGCTTATCATCACTATTTGTTTAGCTCTGTTCTGCCAAGCTTGAGTTATACTTCTTATACATTGCGGTTTCAGTCAGTCATTTAAAGTGCTTCAATGTTGAAATAACATTTTTTACAAGTCTTCTAACAGTAGTTCAAGAAAAGGAATTCTTCCAGAACATCATTAAGCAGGGTTCAAAGTTTGTCCTTACTGAAAGGCTCAAAGTTTGAGCACTTAGAAAATGAATTCTTTGATCAGTAAAATGATTAGTGAAAGTACTTTTTCTCCTCTCTTTTTCTTATACACGAATCCTTCTTTCACTCAAGTTAATGCCAATAATACATTTTAATCTGCAAAATACCCCTTCTCTTACCATCTCAAGTGAGCTCCTGCAGGTACCAGCTCAAACTGTTGAGATATCCTTCTGTTATTTAATGGAAAATAATATGACTGGAATGCAGGCATCTTTTGGCTATTCATTATTGTCATGAGTCACCAAGATGCTGGATTGTATTTTCTTTAAAATTATGTTTCACAGAGTAGCTATGAATCTCCTTGCAGTCCTTCAGTGGATGTTTGATGTGAATGTAGTACAAATAACAGCAGTGTTTAAGCAACACCATGATCATGGGAGGTATCAAAAATTTAGATTAAATTTGTATTGGTCTTCTCATTCCATTGTAAGCAGCAGCATCCGTAAAAGGTGATCAGTAAATAAATAAGAACAATTAAAAAACATAAAAAGAATGCTCCTGCTCAGAAGTGGAGGCTGTGCCGTGGCTGTAATTAAGCCATGTTATGTGAGAGAATGCACTTGGGTCTGATTGGGAGGCATAAAGCCATTTCAGCCATCCTCATAAATTCACCTCTGGAGTGGGTGATTCAGAATCAGCTCATTTGCCTTTTTTTTTTTTTTTTTTTTTTTGGTAAACCAAGGTAGGAGATATAAAAGTTTGTAGCCTGGATAGGAAACTTGGATTCAGACCTGCAGCTGCTGGAACTTAAAATTACATCCACTTCTTATGCTTCTCAGCATCCAGAAATGGTTGTTGTAGAGCCCTGCTGCCTTGGAAAGAGTCGTACTGCCAGGCAAACCTGAAGTACTAAAAAGACTGGGCAAACTTTGTCAATACTGATTTATATCCTGAAGGGCTGGTTCTAAAAGGGACCCATGATAACTATAATTTTCATGTTGTTTCTGAAGAATCACAGAGTCAGTGATCTGAGTATAATTAAAAAACTTACAAATTCAGTGAAAATGTAGACTTTCTTAGGAATGACTAGGAAAAAGAGATTGTACCTTGCAGTCCTTTCCAGTAACTGGGGTGCCTACATACTGCTTCAATATGAATAATTAATAATAATAGATATTATCATGGTCCTAAAAGTCATGAACATAGTGTCAGATAATAACAAAAATATCCTAACATCGTTATGGGTCACTGCTGTCATAAGCAGGAGGCAAAAATTTGCATATTTGATGGGACGGATGGGAGTCCACGTTCACTTCAGCAGTCACTGTCTATGACATGGCCATTTATGATGCAGAGTGTTTGGATGCTCAAACTAACTTACTAATATTTGAAAACTCATTACAGTTAACTTGCACAAAATAAAATATTACTAATACTGGCTCAATGTGTATGCCCATCATATGACAGTTTTATTTTCTTACTTTTATGGAAGGTGTTGACCATGTGTGTTGGTACAACTATGTCAGGTTGTTCTGCAGAATTGCTAGGCTAGAATTGCTAGGATCAGCCTAGAGACCATGTGTTCATTCCCATTCTATGTTAATACTGTTGTTAATGTCCTGTTGTTCAAAGAAGCCAGTAGGTGAGAACTGTCACACTGCAGAAATTTGAAAGGCTACTGTAGTGTCTTCTGTAAGTTGTTATGAGTAGGGGTAGGCTTTCATTACAAAGTTAAAATACTGGCTTTAACTTGAGCTGACCCAGGGAAGTGTTACCTGTAGTGTAACCTATAGAGTCGAAAGATCAGGACGATGAATTATCAGATCAATGGAATAACCAATGCTTCTCAATCTGTTGTATATGACATAGACACAACCTCTTATGTTCATTTTCATATATTTTGTCATGTGACCTGTTTGCAGATCATGAAACTTAAAACGTTAAAAATATAGGCCCATACTGTGTCTCTGGAAGCAGCCAGTTAGCAGAGTGTAGGTGGGATGCAATTGCTTCTCTAACGAGAACTGGTTGCCCTTCTGGCTTGTTGGTTTTATTGTGTGTAAATGTGGGCTTTGGCCCTGCAAACACAAATGTCTAATTCCATGCGTATGAGCAGCTCTGTTGAAGTCTGGGGACCACTGGTGGTCATAAAATTAAGTCTCTGGTAAGTGTTTCCAGGCTCAGAGACTTAGACTGGGAAAAAAGGCCCTAAGAGCAGATTCCCTTTTCTTGGCCTTTCATAAATTCTTCCTATGTGAAATCTGCTCATCCCCACAACCTAATTCTGTATTTTCTCCTCATTTAGATGAATTGCTTTTGGCTTTGTTTGTTTTAAAGGTGGAAGCTCTTTAAACCTTGGTAGTTATTTACTTTGGGTTCAGTGTCCCTCATGCAGGAACCACAGATGTATTTTTGCCTTCGAAAATATGAATTTATTTTTCAATTTGGGACTGAAGGTTCATGTCAAAGATGAAAGAAAAATAATTATTTGTAAGTCATATTAAACATTGGCCATTAAAAAGGAAATTGGAACTTGTCATGTCAAATATCTTGAGAGGGGGAGAGAGAGAGAGGAGGAGAGAAACGGAGGGAGGGAGTTGAGAGGCACATTCCTTGAAGTAACTAGAAAGAGTCTCCTGGTGAAATGGAGGCGTCCTGGGGATCACCGGCTTTAATTAAGTAGAAATGATCAAGGCACCGGGGTACTTCCGGGGGATTAATGACCGACTGGGAGACTTGATGGCCTCGGGCAAAGCTGTAGGCCATTAACCCCAGCCAATCCTTCGTTTTTCAGGAAATGCCCTGTGCCAAGGTCATTTTTGCTATTATAACTAAAGATGAATCTTTTTCATAGTCTCATGAGAGTCATGAAGTCCATGATTTTTCTGTTGTTTTCTTTTCTCTTTTAGCTTTTGACATATGGGGACATTTTCATAAGCTTGGCTGCTCTGTAGTGAGAGGTACACTTCTGGTCCAAATTTTACCAAAATTAGTAGCTGAGCCAACCACCAGAACACGAGCCAAGTGAGCATCGAGGGATTAATTGGTACCCCCAAAGTGTAAGGAGGTTCAGGCTGTTGGATTTACAAACCTGATCTCGATGACAAAATCACCGCCAATAGAAGTTATGTCTGTGAAACTGTCCGGGTGTTTGTGGATGCTGGGTGCTCACAGCACCCTGTGGCAGCATTTTGGAGGTGGGGATGTGGCCTTTCTCTGCCCTCCCTCCGTTTGCGAGGAGCAATCGTGGCAGGTGTCAAGACGGCCCTTCTCCAGTGCCACGGGTTTCAGCGGGTGCTGGCGGCAGAGAGGCTTCTCCAGGCCCGTCGTCTGCCGTTCGCTGCTCCCCAGGGCGCTCGCTGGGTTCCCCGTGCCCTGCCCGGGGCTTCCCTTGTGTTATCTTTCAGATAACAGCAAAGGCAAACATTGCCAGCCATCAAAAACAGTTTAGAAAAGCAAGGTAGCGTCAGTGTCCTGCCCACATGGAGTCCCCATGTTGCTGGCATCTGGAGGAAGATAAAACATAGTAGTTAGTAGAAGATACCTGGCCATTGGTCAGTGGTTATTAGAAGTTACCTGGCTGTTGTGACAATCTTGAAGAAACACACATTTCTGGAAAATATGGGCACTGCTGCAGGGTTCCCAGGCCTCAGTGCCGGGATCTTGTTTTTCCACCAGCAGATTCTTACTGAGCTGGGCACTTTAAGGTTGTAAAGCCCTGGGAGGTGAGCCAGCCAGCTAAGCAGACCCCCCCCCGCCCCCGTTTACTGGAAAAGCATCTTAGAAACAACTGCTAAAAATAGAATTGTTGATTAAAAATAATTTAAACTAAAAAGCTTTTAAGCAATAGATCAAGCTCTTTAGCTTTATGAGCTAAAGGTAATTAGAAGCTGTCCGCTTAATACTCTTGACACAGAATACTGTTACAGCCACCTATAATTTTATTGCTTATCTACAGAGGTCAGAAGCAAGGAACATACACTGTGTCTAGTTTAAACACTTCTGCCTCGGCCACTGTTCCTGTGCCATCTTATCTTGAATAACTGATGCCCAAATCAATTCATAATATTTTGCTTGTTACACTTGGAGACATTATCACCTCCAAAGCTTGCCATACTAGTAGCTTGGGAAACTGGAGCCAACCTTCTGCGCGAGATACATTTGTCCTCAGCTCAGAAAGCAGCTTAGCTGGAGGAGAGCCAGGCCAGCCCGTTCGGAGTCTGCCGGCGGACAGACGCCTCCTCGTACCTGCCCGGAGCCGCCCAGCCCCTCCACGTCCCCGTGTCCCCTGCATTTGGCCCTCACTGAACAGACGCGGCCCCTTTCAGGGAGGCGGAGGACACCCAGATAGATTCACTCTCCTCCACTATTTGTCTCTTACCCTCTTGTATACAACGTCTGTCAGCCCTTATATATATGCTTCTATTTCTCCTTAGTATCCCATACCCTTCCGTAAGAGCAGGCACGACTCTGGTGACCAGATGAAGGATTCGGATGCAGTGATGGCAGGCCACAGGGCCTAGCAGCCTACTTGTTTTGGAAATTAATGGCAACTTCACAGCTGGTCGATCTCCAGATCTTCTTGGGTAACGGGTTAGATGCATGCTGGCCTTTGAGTGAATGATACCTGACTACTGGCAGGGAAGGAAGAATGATGAGCCCTATTGCCGTGCCTGCCATTTTTCTGGCTTCCAAGAGAGGGGGAAGGCTGCTCGTTTGTCTGCTCCCGAAGGAGCAGAGGCAGCAGAGGCTGCGCGCTGCCTAAGGCGCGTGTCCTGGCGTGGGCTCTCCTGCTGGTGGTCGGGGTGGTCAGTGCGGGTGGGCGCTGCCATCCCCGGCCCCGCTGCACATCAGGTGAGCTCTGTTTCCCGGGTCAGGCCTGAGGATGGAAGACCGTGTTTCCTAACCCAGAGCGGCAGTGGGTTAATACGTGCTCCCGCTATAGTCAAGGGACAGGACGAGTACCTGCATTATCAGGAATCAAATAATTGGATAAAATAAGTGCCAGAGCAGTTGTGCTTTTAAGGCCTCCCTAGTCTAAGAACACTCACAAGTGCTTCTACAGCTGGAACAAAACTCTCTTTGGACCAAAAGGGGCAGTGCCCCGTGTGAGCAGCACCACTACCCAACACTTCGTGAGAGGGAAACTGAAGAATTAACTTCTCCACTTGCAACTGCAGGGGGGAATTTTAGGTATGCAGAATGTAATTACCAGACCTGGAGTTTGGCCAGGTCACTGTGATTAATTTAACACTCGTATTCTTGTAAAGATTGCCGTGGATTTTTTTTAATGATCAGAAGTGGCTAGGAGTGGACCTTGGCTTTCCATTTCACCCACAAGAAATAAATGTGAAATACCAAGAGAGGCAGGTTTGTTATTTGATTTGCATCCCACCGGCGTTGATGTGGAATTGGCTTTATAAACTATTTGAATAAAAAAATATTCTTTGGACAGAATTTCATTTTTAAGAAATTTTTGTGCTTTAAAAAATATATTTATGACAGCAGGGTTATTGTAGACATTATGCTTTAGAGACATCATTTCGGTGGAAAGTTAGTGTTTTCACAGTCACTACGTCTTAATATTAATATGTGCTATAGCTGTAGTAACATATGCATGGTCTGTGGTTATAAATAGCAGTATGTGTAAAATTAGCTGTGTTTTTGAATCACCTTGTTCTGACTGGCTCCATAATAGTCCCCACATCTCAGCATCAGTAGTACTTTCTTTTCCATGTATTTCTTATTGATAAATTGATGGAAAAGAGCATAATTTAGAGTTTCCCCACCACTGGCATCAGTCAAAATGAGTCCCTTCAGACTAATGCTGTTGAAGCAGAGGACCGATGAACGCTGTCGGAATGGAAGTTTCTCCTCCCAGAGCAATTGACTTCCACTTTACTGGGTGGACTGACTCCTACTGACGTCGCTGACGTTGGAAATCCCGCAGCAAAGTTTCCTGCAACCAAAACTCTGACCCCGCAAGCGACCTCTGGGCTTGAATGGGCTACTAAGGATCAGAGGTTCCTCTAACAGATACATACATTAATTCACCCATACCCCTTCTGCGTGGTCTTTTCAGAGAGACATAGAAATACTCTGAAGCACGTCTTACAATTTAGAATAAAAAGCAGACTGCAGCCTTTTCTCCTTAATATTCCAATGAGATTTGATAGCTTAACCAGAGATGTAGTACAAAAGCATTTATGGTTCATGTTATATTAATACAGTGGCCTGATTATCAAAAACCATTTCTCTTGGTTATCTTGCCCAGGATGAACTGAGCTGCTATAAGTCAGAATGACTGACCGTACACAGTATGTTCCCTGTTTACGATAACAGCATTTCTAATGTAAAAGGGCATTTGTAAAATTATTTTCCTTTAAAAGTGGGATTTATTATAAATACACGCAGCCAGAACTGCTTTTCTGTGTGCAGGGGGAAAACATAAAGAAACTAAACACGCCAAATGTCAGCAACCTTTCCCGACTCTGTTTTCTAATGGACAGTTTTACTCATGGTCAGACGTAGGGGTCTGAATTTTGAAACAGATGCGCTGTTTACTTCACCCTTGGCAGAGACACAATAAGCTGCCTGCTTTTCTTCTCTGTTTTGTTTTGATTTGTTTTCTCTTTTAGTGATGTGCCTCATGGCTCCTTTTTTATTGTAATGATACTGTATTATATACCGCAGCATTTCCCTATGGAGTAAAGTCATTGTTTCAAAGTTCTTTGTGGAGATGCATGCATTTAGGATTTTTTCCCAGCAATGATTGCATTTGTTGTAACCTCTAATGCTAATGCTATTGTGGTTGGCTTTTTTTAATTTAGTGCTCCCTTACTGTGATACTTTCACAGGGCTTGTTTGTGTTTGTAGAAAGAGAGCAAAAGAGAGAGAAAGAAAGAGCTTCTAATAAAGTATGGGCTTGGTCCCAATACTAATTTTCCTGTCTTGGTTATCTGTTTTTATTACACACGCTAGTCCGATAGGGATATGACAAATGCCATGTGCCTTTACTATCCAAAGCACATGGGACTAGCTTAATTCGTATCTTCAAATGCAACTCTATATTTCCTTTGCAAACATAAATATTAGAAATACCTATATGGTGCTGTTCATCACTTATTGTGCAGTCCTTATGTGAAGAATTTCCAAAAACTATTGTTACAGACACTTAGTGTTTCCAGCATAAAGCCATTAGAAAAGTGTCCCTGAAAAGTTTTGTGAAATATCCTCTTGTGCTGTCTCTTTACAGGAACTGTTTGGAGTAAGTAGCCTCGGTCCATTTTAACTCAGCC
>JAVCKT010027876.1:0-15000 GCA_032273925.1 Rhynchotus rufescens | reverse complement strand
CTATTAGTAAAATGACCAAGTTACAGTGAAACCAAAAAAGTATGTTGTTAGGAGTGCTGGGCACTTTTAATGAAAGGGGGTGGGGAGATGAAAAAACAGAAGAGCTGTAAGGTAATATTGCAGGGTACAATGGCATTTGAAGTAACACACATTTATTTTTATTCATTAAGTGTTTTTCTGGCTAACTCATTAGAGACCCCACTTCATCTACTATCCATTTTTGTCAGTGTAGAACTTAAAAAGGAGCAATTTGTACCGATCCACCGACATATGTTTACCATATACTGTGTATGATTGCAACCACTCACAAGGAGGTAAATGCGGAAAACTATTTTGCTGGATATGGTAAATGCGGGAAAATATTTCACTGGATATAACCATATGGATATGGATATATCAGTGAAGTCACACTAGACTAAATAAGGTACTTTAAAAAAACCTGAATCAGGTCTATTGTTTACAGAATAACTTATTAGTATCTGTATGTTAGGGTTTTGTCAGGTGTTTCATTATAAATCCTCATTTTGGAAAGTTTAAAACTCCGGGGTAGCATTGTTTTAAATTACAGGAGCATAGATTTTACATAACTATAATGCTATTTTTTTAATCCTATACCTCAAAAATATCTTTATTCTCTCAAATGAAGTTTGGCATGCCAGCAACCCGTAATGAAAAACAATTGCTTTTCCTTTTCTTTTTTTTTTAAATAAATGTATATTTTAATACAGAGCAGTTATTTCATTTTTAAACTGTTTACATATGCTTGGCAAGCGGGGCAGGCAGCGGATTCAGACACGCTCTCCTGGCGGGGAGCGCGCCCGAACCCGGGTGTGCGGCCCGACCGTCCCGTGGGCGACGGCGGCGCGAGCTGGTCCCGCCGCCCCGCGGGGCTGCAGCCCTGCGCCGCCCCTGCTCTGCTCCGCACACGCCGAGTTGTACCTGCCGGGTCTCTGTGCCGGAGCCTTTGGGACTCCCCTCCGGCAGCCGCTGGGCTTCCGTGCTACCTGTAGCTTTGCGGGGGTTTATCTGGTTCGGCTCTTCTCGGGCGTTTAACCATCCTGTAACGTTTATTTGGTGAGAGCTTTACTCAAGTACTCAGGATGGTAAGAGGTTCATTATGAATTTTTGTCTGATCTCCTGAAATTCAAATACTGCTTGAAATATATCATAAGCAGATGTGAGGGGCTGCAGTGCTTTTTACTGATTGTGCAGGTAACAGCATAGAATTGTGCTAGGCCGTGTGCCCTTCACGTGGGCCCAGCGCATCCCAGCACAGCCCATTGGGGACCAGCTGCCCACCAGCAGCTCCCCTCTTCCGATCATGCCCGCCCATTCCCATCGCTGTCCGTCCTGTCCTCACGTGGACTTCCCAGGAGCTGGTGCAGGAGGGCGCTGGCCTGGCCCTGGGCTGCAGTGAGCACCAGCGCTGTGTGTTTCCTAACAGGGCTGCACCCTTAAATTAGCTGAAACGCAAGAAGTTCGAATCACTTGTCAAGTTCAGGGAGCTGACAAAAGCAAGTGCATGTTTCTGAGTGACTGTTTGTTATACAGTAATGGCTTAACTTTGGAAATAAACCTCTCAGACCCAGACTGAGCCCTGTTAGCAATACAGATTTTGTCTAACATACATAATGAAACCAGCAAATTAGGTCCCATGGCCATAAACCTCACAGAGGGAAAGCAAACAGAGCATGAATCAAAAGCCTTAGAAGGCAGTAAACTATTGGTAACATATAAATTAAGGCAAGAAAAAAAGTATCAAATAAGTTTGGCTGTTAAAATCTGTGTGCATTTAGAAGAAACAAGCTGAATTCAGAACAAAATATTGTGTAAGACCCCTAATTTAAAACGAAAGTCCAGGTTTAGGAAAGCTGTGACAGCAACACAGCCATCAAATGTTAGGTCAAATCTTGTTTTAACTCTCTGCCACTTTCCCCTTCTCCTGCGCCGTCCGCCAGGGCAGCTCAGCACATAAAGCATCGACGCCTCCCATGCTGTGCTCGGCCCGCCGCAATATGGAAGCGTAATGTCAGGCCCCGCTTTTCAAGTCTTGACCCTTGTGGGTTTATAAATTAGCCAATACTTTACTCAACTACAGGTTTCCATATTACCTTTTGTTTAAAAAAAATCTGTTTTAAAATCCCCTATATACTGATTATTGACCTGATTGTAGAAGTCTAAGGTTTAAACGCACACATTGACCTAATTAAGTTAAAACCTATTTAGGGAGTTTTAAAAAACTTTTTATTGCATCACGGTCTATAAGAACCTCATCATATCCATGTATGTTTAGTTTGTTAAGTATATGTTTATGCATTTTTCAAGCAGCCATCGCATGACTCCATTACAATAAATGTGGTTATTCCACTGATAAATTTGGATTGTAGGTTTTTTGATCTAATAGTTCACTAGGGCTAAATATTCACTATAGTTAATATCCTTTTATTCCATGAATTTAAATCACCATGAAGCTTAATGCAGTAAAGAATAACAAGTGATAAAATAAAAAAAAAATATATGCAGTTATCACTGAGCTTGTGCTTTATCCTTGAGATGCTGAGTGCTTCCGAAAGGTGACTGCCAGAAGCATCCAAGTCCCCATAATAGACTGAAGTCCCGAGATTGCTTTGTATTTATAGGTGTTCGAAACAAATGGCACAGCCAGTACGTTACAGTTTGGGTGGGGAAGAGGCAACAGCACCTTTTTAGCTTAAAAACAACCAAAAGGATTTTGGTTTTGACAATTTGTAAAAAATATTTTCTCTTAGGCTGAAACCTTACATGCCAAGTTTCAGCTTGGAACTCGTTTTTATGACTGAATTATAAAGTCCCTGAAAACAGGGGATTCGAGCAAGAATGCTGACGCAGCCCTAACTACGGTGGCAAGAAAGGGGAGCAAGGAGTGCTGTAATGCATATAACTTGTTTTTCTCATTATTGCTTTAAAAGAAGCAGCTTGTTGCCCAGCCTTAGGCATCAGACAATGTTTAAAGCAGATTTCTCATCATACCGTCTTACTGCCAGGTGTGTGGAAAGGCCTCATACAGCCCCTCTTCTGAAATGTAGCTGATATCTCTCTATGGTAGAGGACACTGAATTATTTCCTGTTCCTTAATGGGATTTTTTAATCTGGGACGTACAAGCTCACGTATTTCAGAGGAGAAAAAGAAAGGCACCCAACTTAGATATGAGCCATTCTTTAAGCCTTATTTTAGACTAAGATCTGCCATTAAATCTAGGGGAAGAAAAGTAATGATGAGGTGCTTGTGTGGATGTAAACTGTGATGCAAATTACTAGGAGAAGATGATGTGTAAGAATCTGTATTGTTTTTGGCTGTACTTATATCCTGACTTTTTAAGGTGGCTTATTAACTGGTTTGCAGCGAAAATAGCTTACAACATCTGTGTTGCTGCAAGTGTGAGACATTCTGCATGCTTTCATTAGGGAAAATATCTGATAAGGAATATTTTTTCAGGCAGCTCAGCTGAATAAAGTACAAGCTGTTCAAACATGAAAACGCTTGATAACTTTTTCAAAACTTTGCCAAAAGTTCATCAGTGAGGCAAACCAAAATCAATGAACACAGAGACTGTAGGACAGCTACTTTCTTGCTGAACAGATCAATTAAATATCACAGAATATACTGGGTCTTTCCGACACATAATGTTGTTCTTGTGTTGAAACAGTGTTACATAACTGGAGAAATCCCTGTGAGGGTACAGAGGCCAATTTAGATTGTGCGTTTTTATAGCATCAGCAGCCACAGTAAGCTACAATTCAGAAACTGTGCCATGTTAAAGAGAAGGGAGGGAAAAGGTTGCTGTGTTTTCAGTGCTGCTCAGGCTTGGGCTTTATTTCCACCTTAAAATCTTTACCTGGCCATGATCTGTTGTTCCATTACTGGAGGGCAAAAATGGGAGGAATTGTCTGGGCTAAATTGCAATTAGGCAGCCCTGAGAGAGGCTGGCACCAGTTAACTTGGGATATTGGAGTGAAAAGGCCCGTAATCAGCCTTCGGTCATGTAGAACAATGCATAAAATTAAATTGACATTAATGAATAATTGTGTAATGAAAATGGAAGAGGAGAGTTAATTGCATGTTACAGTGAGTGTAATGCCTAGATAACCTTGCATTTAATGCTATTCTTAGCCCTGCTGCCAAGACTTCTACAGAGCCTCTCTCTGCAGGAAGTCATTAAAGCTGTGAGTAGATAATGCAGGCTCAGTGAAACCTAAGTGGCAACAATATAACAAGAGTTTCTTTCAGACTTTAGTGTTTTCAGAAATAAAGGGCATGTTGAGGTAATTTGTACACATCGGAATGAAAACAGGAAACTCGGAGCAATCTATTTGTACTTTGTCCAGTTCTACAGAATTTTCAACTATTGTTGAAACCAAAGTCAATTCATATAATCAAAGACAAGACTAACCATCAGTGCTTGCAACACAGTACGTATCCAGCTGTCTGCAGCTAGAACTTTGTTTTGTTAATCACCTAGTACAGCAAAGGATACAAAACACTTGACCTTAGCCATAAGACGACAGTGGGAGACATCTTCAGCACCATCCTATTGACACAGCTGGTCCAGGCTGATAAATAAGACTCCAGAAAAGTAGGATTAAAAGATTTGCTACATTTTCTGTATCTTTGAAGATCATGAAAAATGTCTAGTTGTGTGTGTGTGTTGGGGGGGAGGAGTTGAACAGTAATTTCCCAAAACTTTTAAACTGTTTTTCTCCATGAAACAAACTTCCTTCCCCATGTTTTTCATTATAGGATTTTTTAATAAGATTTCACAGTAAGGCTTTTGTTTGTTTGTTTTTAACCTTTTGAATGTCCTGGGAAAGTTTACTCCAACGGAGATACTTGTTTTTGCCTTAGGGACATTGGTTGCCATCACGATGTTTATTGATTACAGTGGGATTGTCCTTCAATGATATGACCCTGCTTATGATGTAGACCTGGCAGTTGGGAAGTTGAAAGGACTAGAAGAAACCTTGCCTCATGAAATATAACCAAGCCCGAAACAAGCAAACAAACAAAAATTCTGAAAGGAAAATATTATCAATGTATATCATTTTGCAGTTGCTAAACAAAATATATTTACACTTCCGCTGTTAAAAACAAAATCTAGTTTCACAAGGTCAATGCTTTATCATTGCTGATGCTACATTTGCATTATGAATCTTTTTGTAAAGGCAAGTGTGAGTACTTTATTCATGCATTCTTTTTGTTTGAGAAAATGATGACATTCAGAAGGCTGTTCTGTGCCTGTGAATGCTTCAGAGTCAGCTGCTTTGGCTGTGTGTGTTCTGAAGACAGCTTAGGTGTGACACCTAAGAAAAAAACATCCTGTTTCATACTGAGTATTCGTAAGACTACTGATTCATCAGTTAAAGGAAATGTGTGAACATTTGGGTTCAGTCTTCGTAGATGTGGTATTGAACTGCAGTTGTCCACTGAAACTGCAGCAGAACTGCCCATGATGATGTGAAAGCCTCCCTGTAGCAAGGCAGCATAGATGACCAGTTTGGTTTCAGCAAGAGCTTAAATAGGAGTGCAGGACAGTAAGGACATGCAGAGTTAAAAGCAATAACTTATTACTAGGGTTTAAGAGAAGTATTTTGTTGGTTCTGCGCTTGGGCTTTTCACAACTTCCGCTGATGTATCCAGTACTGACCACCATCAGAGAGGGCTCATGGGCCCCTTGGAGATCCACTGTTCCTATGTTCTGGTTTAATGAACAAGCTCCTTTCCACAATACAGTTCAGAACAAGTCTGTTCTCGCATAGTGTGGTTGTCAGGTTAAGAAAATGTTGCACCCTGAGGCCGGCAGCTCAACCTGTGACATTTTCTCATCCATTTTTATTGCTGTAATTTAATTTCCACCATCTTGGTAGAGGTGACGTAGGCCTTCAGCAGGCCTTTTTCTCATGTCCCACTTACTTAACCAATACATTCGATAGATCTCTGCTCCCCAAGTGCACACGCCTGATGTTCGTTTCTTATTTTTGTGTAGTTACAGTTAAATTTCCAGGAGACTACTTAGCAACAAACCTGTGACTGTTTTCTGCTAAGCTGTTGTGCATGAGAACAGCGGTGTGTGTGCCGGCGTGCCCGCCCAGCCAGTGCTCAGAGAGGCACAGGAGCCTCTCCCCTGTCCTTCGCCCACCCCACACACGCGACCGTGGGCGCTGGGACATCCCTGCCCAGAGGGCAGCACTTAGGGATTCAGTGGAGCTGAATCCTCTCAGAAGCTTCAGGCAGGAATCAACTGCAAGCCATGCCTGGTCCTATAATACTACTTAGATCAGGAATTCATGTATCTTCTTTCAGTTGCTGCATATGCTTCACCTGCTGCTTAGTGTGGTATGCTGCATAAATGGCCTTTTTGTTAATTGCTCTGAAACATTTTTCCAACATATGTCCCAAACCCTATTCTTCATTCAGCCTTCCCATGGAATGAACACCATAGGAGAACTATATTAATTTCCTTCCTTAAGCTGCCCAACATGTGTTTTAAGCTGTTCAAACAACTGAGCACAGAACTGTCACATCCAATTCTTTGGGAGTGGAGGAAGGTAGAGAAACAGCTAGAACTCCAGCTTTCCACCATTCTTGCCCTTCCGTAGTAACTGCTATAAGGAAAATGGAACAATGAAGTCACTTTTAATTCATTACCCATTTTATCTCTTTAGGGGAGCATTAATTTTTTACTTTCAGTTCCTGCATTTCTCTGTCCCAGATTCAGGGAATTTGTGTAGTTCAGTGAGGTGGAGCTCTTTGCCTTGAAAAATGGAGACCTGAGTCTGTTTGTACTAGTGCTTGTTTTATGCTAGTACCAGTACATTAGCCTCTGTGGATTTTGTTAATCCAGATTTACTTGTGTGTGAGAATTGACTCTGACCCAGAACGTGCCTCATACAGTACATTTTAAAGAATGAGAATGCGTTTTCATGAATTTTAGTTGAATTTGAAATGAATGTTGTAGTTATAAAGGCAATATGTGATTCCTCTACTAAAGCCCATAATTGCGTTGATGGAATTCAGTGAAATAACTGAACAAAATTCAGCAGGAATTTAACATTTGGAAACTTTCTGGGTGGCATAAATCAGTATATTTAGCAGATGTCTTCAGCATATTGTTGTCTTTGTGTTTTGTATCTGTATGATAGAATTGATGTGACCACTCACATAGGATTTTGCTGACTTCTTTGGAATTAGAAGTCGTAATGGTCTTTCCGTAATTCACACATTATTCTAACCAGATGATTTCCCTGTTTCCTCTCATGGTGCTTAAGGCCCGTGGACTTTACCAGAGGTCAAAACAAAGGAAAACAGCAGTCGGATGCAATTTGGAGAGCTCTATTAGAATAGGTTATAAAATAGAGGGTGGGTGGGAAGTGATGATGCCCCCAGGCATTGGAAGAGAATTTTCTGTTGAGACACATTTCTATCAGGAATGGAAACTGTGCTGAGAAAGACTGACTTGTTCACTTCTGGGCTAATTGCAATGCAGAAAATGAGGAGAAATCTATTTCCTAATATAACTCTGTTTGACAAGCATGTAGAGAGGATAACAATCACTTGATGATAGTCTGTATGTACCTACCATTGGGAAAAGAACTTTGAGGAGATGCTCTGTAAGACCAGGAGGACAAAATGCAACAAGGTCCAAGTCAAGGAAATTCAAGCTCTTGAGAAGATTTAGATTTTTAGCAGTCAAAATAACTGGCCATTGCAACAGTTTAACAACAGTTGTAGTAGGTTCCCAGTCCATAGAAAGCATTCATTGATTGTAGGTATTTTTCCAGAAGTTATTTGTTAATCCTGGTAGAGGATGTCGCGAGATGACCGAGTCTCTTATTCACACTGCTGAATATCTGGAAGACAGACAGCTAGGGATGAAGTGGCAGATTAAGAAGGGCCCTGTGTTATCATAGAGTCATTATGGTTGCAAAAGACCTTCAAGATCATCAAGTCCAACCGTATTCCAGTTCTGTCAGTAATTCAGATGGAAAATATGCAGGTTCCTCATGACAGAAACCTTATATATTCTTGTAAGGTATATTTGTTTTTCTCATCATACTGTACTTAAACGTTGCCAGTAATTTCTATTACTTGTTCTTCACTCTGGCTGAATATAAGTTTCTCTGGTTTTCATGGATATATATTTGATAAAAAACGTAAGCAAGAAGTAACTTTTGTCTGTAACTTTCAGTTTGTCATAGATTTTACACAAATATGTTGTTTCCTCAGAACTGACTGATCAATTCAATTAAGTTTTCTAATCTTACTCATTTTTAATAGCTCTATCATTCATTGTATCAAAAAAATGGGAGGACAATAAGATAATCATTTTCTCTTGAAACTTGGCAGGTGTCTGAATTAGTTTAAAAGGTACTGACTCAAGATACACACAGAAATGACTGCCTGGCTAAAGTTCAATCTTTATTATTTGAACTTGCTAAACCAAATTCAGTGGGACGAATGAATCAAGTCTACAACTAGAACCAAAAGAACGACCAACTTAGGCCTAAATAATGGGTCTCTTTTAACCAAAGCGCTGAGGTCAAGATTCTAGTTAGATTAATGAATGGCAGAAGTAAGTAAAATAGGTCATATAGCTGAACAGTTGGTCAGGTTAAGGAAATGCAAAGCTTTTCAGAATGTTTTCTCTCTCTACATTTAACCTTTCCTAAGTTTAGATTTTGCTTTAGTTTGCTGTTCTTCATCCATGTACTATTCTAACTAAGCACTGGAAAACCGCAGTGATGCCTGTGGCATGTTTTTGGTATAAAAGCAATCTAAAGGGAAGTGTAAACCCTATTGCACGGGATTATATGGGTTTGGAGTCCACAGTTGGAGGTGAATCTGACTACAATGATAATCTGAATTTTGTTTGAAAGCAAAGGCCCAAACATCTCCTGGGCATTTTTATTCATTCTTGCAGCCTCATGGAGATAGGCACACTGTGAGATTAATGTTTTCACTGAGAGGGTATTTTTCCCTGGCCTGTAGATAAGCAATGCTACATATAATAACAAATGTGATGTGCCATGGTCCAGCCTGAATTTTGAGCAGACTCCAAAATGCTGGTAGCTGACTAGTGTCAGCTTCTTAGATGCTCAACTGAGTTGCTAATAAAGTGAGGGTAAACACTGGCTTGTAGTTTCAAAAGTAACAGCTTCTCTAAGCTGTCATCAGGCAATTACAAGCTTCAGAGCAGACATTAGACTCCCCTCAGTAAAGGCACAGGGAGTCATCATTAGTTGATGCTCCTACAATCCTCCCCTCAAACTCGCTATGCTCATTTATTAGAAGTCAAGCTTCCGTTGCCTCCTTCATAGTTTGACTTATCTCTTTAAATCATTTTGAACCTCACATTTTAGGCTTACCCTACAGATGATATTGCTAGCAGTCCTGTAGGCTATGATGGATATAGATGATTTCTCAAAAAGGAATTAAATACCTATCTTCAGTAGTTGTACAGACACCATTTTTGTGGTCTTTTTGAGGAAAATTTTGGAAGAATAAGCCTCTCTTTTTTTTCAATAGGGAAAAAAAAAAGTGCCTGTTTGTTCCTGTGGACTAAACTGCAGAAACTCCTCTGTACCCTAACCTCAAGCTGGCTGACTTCTTAATTCTCCCTTGCCATAATGATTTCACAGACTAAAATCACGCTCCTGGGTAGAGATGTGCATTCCTACTGTTTGTAAATTGTGGCTCTCAGTGTCACCTGTGACCCTCTCAAAAGGCTTTTGTGAATTCAACTAATTCTTACTTGTGGTAGCCACTTAGAGTAGTAAAGTTGTAAGGCTGAGAAGGAGATACTGGAATCTAGGTAACTCTCTTCTTTGTGAAGTTTAAAACAGTGCCAATGAAGAGGGAAAAAAGAAGTTTTAAAAAGTTACTCTGGTCACTGCAGTCAGCACATGTAGCTCTAAAACTGCCAGCAGTGAACTCTGAGTGACTTTTACAGAAATGCCAATCCTTCCTGTGGCAGTGATGAGCTTTACAGGAAGGATGTAATTTCTCTGCATGAGAAAGCTTGAAATCCACTTTAACTCATGCAAAGCCCTCCCACATCACTTACGCTTTTAAAACACATTTATGTTTTGAAGTGCTAACAACCATAATCAAAGTATTCTGTACTGGCTTGCAGAGAAGGAGGTAAGGGAAGCATGTTAGTGTTTCACTAGTGAGTGTGTAGCAACAGCAACTCTAAAAAATGGAATAGAAAAAAATGAGTACTTAGCCTATCCATAGTCTGACAGAAATGGCACTGAGAGTGATAGTCTTGTGTCCTAACATTGAATTAAGGATCTCCCTCACAATCACTGGTCAATAGGCAAGAGAGGCATTGGTTGCTATACTATATATATATGTATAGGTACATATGTATCTACACATGTGTACCTACTATATATATAGGTGTACATCATGCCAGCTTATATGGATGAAATTTTATCTTTTCCACATGTTGGTGATGCATGCAATTCATTTAATTTCATCACCATTTTCTAAAACCTGGCAAGTTTTTATTCTATTTTACTTTTGTTTCTCTTCCTCATTGTATACATTGCTTTGCTTCCTCATATTAACAGCTCTCTGAATTAACTGCTAGAAGTCTCACCATGATTTCAGGAGAAATAGGCAACAGCCACTAAAGAACTATCATCTCTGGCATCTTTATAACTCTTTAAAGATTCGTCAATTTATTTTAGACAAGGTAATTTGTCTAAATTCTATTTATTTTTTTAGGTAAATTGAACTGCAGTAATTAAGATTTTTACTGTTTTTTCAGTGATTACATGAATATTTCAGATAATTTATAATCCCAAAGCCTACCACTGTGATTGAATTTGTATAAATATTTGACTTTTTTCCCAATTAATTGTAATTCTATAGGTTTTAACACAGGCAATAAATTCATGTATCAGAATAAAAAATGACCAGTACAGAATGGCTTATGTGAAGGAATGTGAAGGAATTTCTTTCCTGTGTTTTCTACCACAAATGTCCAAGATAGGTGAGATAAAGTTTGACTTACCTGAGTAACTTATATCTAACATCAATCACAGATAAATGCCTTGTGTATGGCAATTCCCTGAACACCTTCCTGTTCTCCAGTTATTATTCACTCACAGTGTATTTTCTATGATTTTAGTGATCTGTCTCCTACTCAATTTTTTTAAATGTCCTCTCATTTTTAAATACAGAGTAGTATCAAAAGCCCGTATTTTTGCCCATGCCACTCAAGTTACTTCCCTTATCTTTTCACAATGTGAGGAATTATTCCTTGTATAAAAACAATTATAATCTTGATCATCCTTGTTCCCTTCACCTGAGCCTTTTCTAATTGACTATATCCTTTTCAAAAAAGGAGAGGAAAACCAAAATTCAAAAAATTTAGAAATTTGTACAGAAATCAAGATGTGAGTAGAAAAGATATATACAAATATATTATGACCCCAAGATCTTATGTCTTAGCTGTAATGACTATCCCAATATTCACCATTTTGTATGCAAGGTAGGACTGCTTTTTCTGCCACTTACATGATGTTACCTTCTCTTATACTGAATTTTACCTGCCATATTATTTCCCCATTATTCAGTCTTACAGAAGGTCTGCATTTTTTTACAACTGAATCTCAACTCTATTGCCAAGAATAGTTTTGCTTTACCAGCAAACTATACAATTCCATGCATGAATTTCTCTTCTTACACTTTGATGGCTTAGTTTCCTTTAAAATCTTTTGTGACCAACTTTACTGAAAATCTTTTAGACATTCAAGTAAACAAAAGTCATGGAAGGTACATGGAGAGCCTGAATCTCCAAATACAGATCACATTAATGGAGATGAGTGTCCATTCATTCTGCCAGTTACTATAATTTTACTAACTCATGCAGTACAAATGTACAGGGCCCTCCATGTCTCCCCCAAAACACTTTTAAAGAACTGACATCACATTTGCCAGCTTGCACTCATGCAAAAGAATTTTTAAGGAGACTGCATACATCTGTTTTTATTCAACTTGAATAAACACTATTCAGTCATGATGTTTGCTAGCATTCTTTCTGTTTGAACCGTAGTCTCTTCCACAATCACTGCTAATTCAGGTATAGCCCATGAAAAGTCCTCCACAAAGAAAAGTTAAACCATGGGAATCTGCTCAGTTTCTTTTCTATGAATGCTAATGTAAAGAGTTTATTTTGCTCTGTGCAGTAAGTTTGATCTCTTCTGAGTCTTTGTTATATACTGTAATCATCATCAAGTCCTACAGACTGCCCTGAAGTCTTCCTGCTATTGACTTTTTTTAAAGTTTTACTAGTAATTTTGGATCCATTAGTTTTTTCTCAAAGTCATTTTTGTCCTTTTTTTTAATGTGTTTTCTTGCTGTTGCTGTTGCAGGTGTTATTTTCTGTTTGTTTGCTTGTTTTACATTTGGTCTGGCAGTGCTTTTTGTCCTTTTGTTTTGTTTTTCTTGTTTTTTCTTTTTCATTTGGAATTGAATCCAGCTTTCTGAAGGAACCCTACATATATACCTAATGACTTCTTATTTACTTCCATTTCCTTTTTTTCCTCTCTGATAACCTTCTGTAAATGTTGTTTGCCCTATGTTTCAAGTATGGTGCCCCGTCAATAGTCTCCAAAAAATGATCTTCATTTTTTATGTAGTTTCCTTGTAGTCTTATAAATATGTGCAAATATCCACATCCTAAATGCATAGCAGGCAGTACAGAACCAATACTATGTTCTTCTTCTTACTTAGGCTGGAATTTCGTTTCATACACTGTCTGATAAGTGGATGAGTACTTCATTGGTTTGATTTGATTCTAAGATCTCCTTGACATTTTTCATTACTCTATCATGAGTAGGGCCGATGTCATCCTGA
Source organism: Rhynchotus rufescens (assembly GCA_032273925.1). Classification (NCBI taxonomy): domain Eukaryota; kingdom Metazoa; phylum Chordata; class Aves; order Tinamiformes; family Tinamidae; genus Rhynchotus; species Rhynchotus rufescens. The sequence continues at coordinate 2,099 of JAVCKT010027876.1, read as the reverse complement.
TGTTACAGTGTCACACTGACTGACTGTCTTCCACCACATTTCCAATATGCCTCTTATGTCAATACCTTCATGTAGGTGTAAGCCTTCTGATTTCCTCAGCTACACTTACTTAGAACTCTAGCATTTGTGAAGAAACATGGTTGCTGTTGTGTTGGTATGCTTGTTGCAACCTGTATAAACAGGACTACCCTTTTTCCTATTTTATTATTTCCATTCCATGACACATATTCCATTTTATCCTACCAAACTTGTGTCTTTCTCCCACATCAGAAGCACCATCTCAAAACCTGATGTCTTCTACATCTGTTTGATTTCTCCTGGGCTTCATGTAGTATATATGTGGAAGTTGGGAACAAAGCTACTGTAAAATCACCCCAAATCAGAATTTTGGCTTTTCAATCTCTTCACATATATGCACCTGAATCATACTAGAAAATGAAAGCTTATTTTCAGTGCTTAAGGAAACAAGGAAAATCAGAATTGTCTCTGAAGACTATATTAATACCAAGTGTTTAAAAAAACATTAGAAATATTTAGGTGTGTGTCAGTATTTTGATAATTTTACAGTCACAAAGTGCTCATTTTCAGAATATAACAACACACTCCTTATTTGTTAAAATAGATAGAGTTAGAGACACTAGAAAATGAATTTTCTTATTTTGGTCTATCTGTGAAAACTAAGTTCTTAAAAGTGAGCCTCTCTAGTAACAATATTTCTGCTTTCCCCAATTCTACATACATATATTTTAGTCATTTCTCCAGATAATTTAGGAGTTAAGACTTGACTAAAGACCTTGAACCATTGTTACAATTTATAGTACAACACCAAAATAGGTCACACTGGAATGCTGCCAATCATCTGTCTCTTATTTTCTAATTTATTTTTATAATAAAACTAATATGTGAGAACCCACAGATGCTAAAGCAATTTTAACAAATGCTTATGCATTTATACTGAAAATTTCATATATGCTATCAAATTATATATTCCATGAGGCTGTTTTTTTTTTAATAAAATGTCTGTCTTTATTAAAAGTGCATTAAAATGAATGAGGGTAAAAATGATGTTCACTGAGCAATTAGGCTGATTTAAGTGTGCCTGACAAGGCTCTAGAAAAAGAAAGAAATCAGCAGCTCAGTGTGGTGTTGCATACACATATCATAACAGATTTAAATACACGCTAAAATGTATTTAGAAAAACAGCTACACATACTGAAAGAAACAATAACAGCAGCTCATATCCTTTAACTAATACTCATAAGATTTTAACAGGGAAGGTTAGTTTAGGTTAAGTGAAGCTGTCTCATTTTTAAATATCTTACTAGAACACATGATTTTTAAACGAACTTTTTAAATCTGCAGAGGCAATTATTCTACTGCATAATGGAGCTAAATTAACTTGTAAAATATTATTACAGCAGTTGTAAATGGTACTACCGTCAGTACTACATGCTATTTATGTCCATGTAATAATGATTATTTTACCTGCGCAGTCAGGGACTTTCTAATACGCTGATCAGTTAAGCCATTAGTTATGGAAATCAAAATACAAAATTGTAAAATGAAGAATTATCTCAAGTTTCAACCGTATTCTAGAATCACCTTGGTTTTTGGAACATTTTGTCCATTAGTACAATGGTAGGTACTTATTCAATCAGCCCCGTACAAGTTCACTGGCACAGTATATTTTATTCAAGAGAGTTAGTACAGAATTCACAACAGAATGACTTTTGCTTAAGCTTAAAGTTCAAGGGTCTTAAGCCCTTATGTATGACACATGCTTGTATCAATAAATGCATATTTCTGAGCTCAGACAGAATTGTATCATTAATAGAACATTTTATCATTCTCTGGCCAACTGAAATGGTCCCTAAATAAGTACATATTTATGTCTTCCTAGTGGATATTATTCTGAAGTGAAAACATTAAGCATCTGATTATTATACTCATGGTCTTCTGATTTAATAAAATATCTGAAATGAAATTGATTCCTATCGATCGCTGACATAGGATTATGTGCAAATACATGGTTAACTGAACCCACATGATTTGTCCATTTTCCCCAAATCTACAGATTTTGGCCCATTCATTTCATAAA
>JAVCKT010027873.1:42745-81209 GCA_032273925.1 Rhynchotus rufescens | reverse complement strand
TATATAATATATATCTGGATATCTCTTTGGATATCCAGATTATCCAAAAAGAGTTATTCAGGCTCTGTGTAGTACAATTACTGCTTTAAATACAAACATGAAATTTGCAATGTGTCCCTCCACCATTGCAATCTGGATCAGGTTTAAGACAGGAGGCCCAAGACTAGTATTCAGAACATTCTAGTAGTAAACTCCAAAAGTAAGTGCACTATGAAAACTGGCTAATATAAAAGTGGGGAGCTTCCATTTGGGCAGTGCTAACTCCCACTTCCCTATATATTTGTATGTCCTTCCTTTGAGCCATATCCTTATGCAGACAGGCAGAGACAGGGGCTCTTGCGGACCAACGCACAGAGGTAATTCTCCTCACAGGATTAGGCACAATTAACTCGGATTATCCACGTTCGTGTGTATTTCTGGGATGGACCAGGGATTTATGCAGATCTAAATGGACAACTCTACGATAAAATCTAAATCTAACACTACTGAAAGACAAAATTTTATCTTCTACTAAGTGGAGCACCAACAACATTCTAGGTCCTTTTAAAACATCAGATACAATAAAAAACCATTTTTACATTCCTATATATGGTTCTCATTTCAAAATGTGCTATACTGAAGGATATGTGACTACTTAGCATCATTTACACTCTCTCAAACTGCCAGCTTTCCAGTTTTAAAAAACCAAATAAAGAGAGCAAGAAACAACCTTAGTTTCAATGTTGTTAATACAGAAAGACTTCCTGACTTAACCAACCAGACTTCAAAGTAAAGCAAAGGAAATGTCATGAAAATACCACAATATATCACTGCCATGGTTATCAGTGAGTGAAAGTTTCAATATTACAGTTATCACAGAATTTATCACTTCAGCAGTACAATTTGACATTCCTGATCAACACCAAATCTTAAACAAATTAACTTCTTAGACAGACTTTTGCTATGCAATGCTCTTTGCAACAGCTATCAATCTTTTTAAATTAAAAGAACCTACACAACATTCCCCTTTCCCCTCCCATTACCAATATGTAATTTGCCATGATGGGTGATATTTACAGAAAAGCTTTCTGCGTGCAGTGAACTTTGAAAAGAATATCCACCAACAGAGACAGGATATTCTCTTGCAAGCAGTTAGCCTGGCTGACCTTCACTGGCCAACTTCAAATAGAGATAACAATGTCTTCAAGTACAAAAAGAGACTCAGATATTTTATACATCATAAGCTATTTCTCACAGTCACCCATCCAAATAAAGAAGCATAATGAAACACTGTTTACTCTGTGAACCCAGATCCCTGCTGCTGTTGTACAGTTGTCAACTTTCCATATTTCAAGGGGAAAACATACTTTGATGTACAGAATGATAAGTAAAAAGTCCCCTGTCTGGCAGAATACATTACTCTGCAGAATATCAAAGCAGAATATTCTTGAGTGCAATTTTCTTAAACCACCGTGAAAGCTGATGCACAGAAATTGGTCTGGATAAAGATGAGCATCACTGGCATCACTGTGTTTTGTTTTCTTTTATAGTTTGTTTTTCTTTTTGTGCCAAAATCAGGTGTTTAATATTGGTCTGAAGAGAGCATATGTACGTAGACGATGTATGTGTGTGACACTCGCATCGTGTTCGTGTGCCTCTCTGCGCTCCTGTTTTTAATTAGTGCATTTCCCCATGCTCCCAAGTCAGCAGAGAGGCTCTGGCAGATTTTGAAAGTTGGGCATCTTACGGCAGATTGCAAATCTTTGGAAAAAAAGGTTAAAATGTAAAATTCTAAGCCTACTGCCTGGCATATCATGTAAAATCAGAAAGAAAATACATTACAAGCACGGATTGTATAGATACAAGCACTGTGCCACTTGATGTCACTTCACCTTTTTTTTGTTTTCACTTTCTCACTATGTAAAGCTGGCGATTAAGGTGGAAGATTATAGGCAACATTTGGGCACTTCTAAAGAATCTATTAAAGCACAGTAACAAATTTGGATATATTCAGACAACAGTATATTCTTTTAGAAACTGTAACAATGATTTAAACTGAAGCTAATCAGGACATCTGCCCAAGGGAGATGTCCGACGTCTGCAGGCAGTGCTCACAGTGACCAAGGGCAAAATGAAACACATCCAAGTATCAGAAACTCAACCTGAGTGACTCGAACTAAATAAAATCACGTTGTGAGACAGCGTCCTTGTTCAGGACAGAGAAACTGCTAATGATAATCTGGGCACATGCTTACTGAAAGCACTCCAAGTTATTTTAGTATTTTGTTTCAAAAATTGTTAATGGACACTAAGGCTCAAAAGAGAAATAAATTCTGTGCTAAGGTAGCAAAGCTCAAGGACAGCAGCATACAGTAGGCATGAAAACACTGGGGACATAAGAACAATGAAACATTTTATTATTACATAAAATGCTCTTAAAAACACTTAAATTATGACAATCACAAAAATATTTAATAATGTTCCAGTTTTCCCCAGGCTCATTCCTGCGGAACCAACTCTTGCTGCTAAGAAAAGAGCTCACTATGGTTCAAAACAGCCTTTTCAGTCAGGTGGTCTACACCATCCTTTTGTTATAAATCCAAATGAATGTACCAAACACCATGCTGAGTCCTGGACATCAAGACCGAGTGACTTAAATATTTTGGTCAATGTTGATCAAAAAATCTTGCTCTCCTAAAATCCACAGCTGCTTCTTATACCTCAATCCGACAAGTCTGTTTTACAAGTTTTTATTTTTGGAATGTTAGTCTAGTCCTACTTCTAGGACCATAAGGTGACCTCAGAATTTCAGCCTTTTTATCCTGCTGCTGAATTAGGAAGAGCAGCTTGGGGAACATCCTGCTTGTGGTGTTGAACATTTTCTGCACCGCTATTTTGTTACTCTCCACTGTATCAGGCAAGGATGCAGGATATTTGAGAACAACAGATTAAAAAAAAAAAAAACTAAGGATTAAAAAAAAATTATCCTACTTTTACTAAGATGGATGACCTTTTTAGCCGCTGCAGCTCAGTTTGGCTTCCTGATTCTGACTGTCATGCTGCATTTAATGATTTCCCTTTTCAGGCGCTTACAGCCTCCCCCACCCAAAACTCCTTAAAATGGTAGCAGTACCTGAGCAAATATTAATACAAATTACTGTAATTCTTTCAAAGGCATAGGGTACGTGCGAGAGCGAACATCACTATCATCAAATTAACTACCAAAATATTTGCCTTCTATAGAATTCTCAGTTGATAAAATTCCCTGTTCCATCTCAATATCCTCAAATCTGAAATTCTTCACAAGCTCCAGACTGAATTTAAACCTCTCATGCCAGCATTATTCCGAAGGCAACAAGGCTGCCTTCACAGACAACTTTGCAGCTGACGTGCAATCGTTTAATGCTGATATAACAACACTTGCTACACGTGCATTTACTGTCAGACTAAAATTGAGATGCTAACATCTCCCTGGTCATAAGTATTAACTGACCACTTTCCCCTAATATATCATTCCAGCTGTATGCAATTCACGTCTTCAGCTCTTCTTACAAAGAATCTGCTCCTAGCAGTAGAGGAAACTTGTTTTAGTATCGGGCTGATGCTGCATGAAAAGTCACCTTTTCACACGCTGATCCCTCACACGCACAGTGACAGTTGCCATCCCTCCATCACAGGACCCGACCTTGCTGCTGTACAGGGAAGTGCTGGCATTTTGTTCCTGCACAGAGTTTTAATGTTCCCTTGTCCTCACACACACTCATGTAGATGAGGAGAATCGAGAACAGTAAGTTCACTGAAAATCTTTATGTTCTTACACAACAAGAGTCAGGACAGACCAGCCTATATCCGTGCCACACTCCTGCTGTATTTCACATATTAACAAAGACAGTTCAGAAATGTATATAGGAGAGTGTATATCCAGCAGGAATCTTCACAGGAAAATTTTGAATTAATTTTGCTTTATGACTCTTAATTACACAACCAACTGTGCTAACTACAAAGTAAGGATTTGAAAGCAGCCTTTCAGAGCACAACCATCACACTGGTGGAAACCAGCTGAATGCAGTTTCCCAAATCCTAGCAGACCACTGTTCTTCTTAAAACAAACTACAAACTCTGAGGAAATCCAACATTTCTTTAAAACTATTACCAATCTATTAATACTGCATATTTTATTAAAATATGAGCTTTACTGGAAGCCATCGTCTTACCTAGCCTTAACAGCGCCACAGGATATGGACGTAAGTGGGGCAGACACGGCTCCGAGAGCCCGTCCGCTCGGTGTGGCGGCCGGCACAGGAGACGGTGCCACATGAGACCCACCTAAGCCCGAGCGCAGAGTGAACAATCTGCTCGCTGGTATTGGGTCCCACTGGGTGGCCCCAGTTGCCCGACAAGCCATTGAGCGGTCGGCACAAACCCAGGCCTGACTGCTGGGGAGCCCCGCGCGCGCGTTACCTCACGGGGGGCAGCGCTTCCTTCCTTCCTTCCGCCTCCATTTTGAACCTCACAATGGCGTCGTACTCAACTGCTCCCTCAGACCCATCACATAAAAGCAACTCGGCCCAAGAATATTTTAACAGTAATTTCCAAGTAACCCTCTGTTTCGATGTGCTTTCCAAAACAGCTCTCCACCTTGCAGTCTGCCTTGGTCAAGGTTACTAATGCCTCTTTACATCCAGCTTAGAAGCCAGGCATTAAAAAGCTGATGATATTTTCACAGAAGACAGAAAATTACAGAAACAAAAAGTTGAGGGTGGGAATTATCTGCCTGTGTGCTAACTCTGGTCAATTATTTTTCAGTCTTTCCTCTAGGAACATGGATTTGACTGTCCTCAGGGCAAAACTGAAATGCCCACATATGGGCCCAGGACCTGAGCTACCAACATCCACTGTACAGTAAAATCATAAGGCCGGGGGTTACCCCGGATCTCTCCTGAAAGCTCTCCTTCAAGACGAGGGATAAAATAGGTGTCAACTGAGCCCCCAGTTCTGCTCCTACAACTACACTGTGAACACTGCCAAACAGGCTGCCAAAGGTCTTTCATAGATGTAGAGCAGAACAAATGAAGCAGAACAAAACCAAATCCAACATCTACCAAATGTTTTGCTATAGTCATTGTTCCTTATGTCCCGTGTGATACAAGTTGTTCATTATTTAAGAATATTATTTACTTAAATATATTTGATGATGATTTAGAAGGTTCTGTTGGATATTCTCATGTCAGAGAAAGAAAGAATGGGTTTCTTTTAAGAATGCATTTGAATATAAAGTTATATTTTTCTTATTTTAACCTACAATAAAATCTGCTGTATTTGAAAACATACTCATTTATATTGTATGCTATCACTGACCCTCCAAGAAACATCAATTAAATATCAGTATTTGTATGACCAATCACAAAACTGGTCTCAAGTTAACCAAGAGCATATTATCAAAAAATATAAATCTATGAGTACAGATTTCCTCTGGAACCTGTATGGATTCATGAAATACAATGAAAAAAATGAAATACAATTATTAATTCATGAGTTAATGATCTGTGACGTTTTCTGGAACAATCCACAGTGAACGGTATGGTAGTGCTGCAGTGGGCTACTGTATACGTACTACTTTCCTTAAGATGAAAACATAATTCAATTAGTAAATCAAAGGGAAATAAATGTTTTGCACTTTAGGAACTTCCATTCTACATTCATGCGTGTTTCTACTTTATCACATGAGTTTAAATTGAACTCTGCATCCAACATTAGTAAGGATTATTTCATTATTTAAGATAGTGCAACACGCCCTGTTAGTTAAATCAGAGTAATGTCACTCTTTTTGAACTTAAACATGATCACTTCTTTTGAAATAAGAGTTTGTGTAGATGGCAGTGATTTCAATGCATTTTAGCAGGACGAAAATTCAAAACCAAATCAAATATTAGTCTTAACTGCTTGGTTCTCTGGAATAAGCGTAAGAGAAAATACAGTTCTCAGAGAAGTTCTTCCCAAATAAGAGAAATTTACCTAATGGAAAGTAAATACAACATTTCTAACAATGTCTATGGGAAGTATAAAGTGTACACTAGTCATTAAATTGGATAACCAGCTACAATTCAATAACGTATTCAAAGCAGAATAATTCTCTTGCATGTCAGAATACAAATGCTACCTCTTTTTACCCCTTGAAGCTCGTGGTTATTGCATATGCTAAGCAACCTCTGGCAAATGGGAGTCCTCCTGGAAATCCTGTATTAAAGCATTAGTATGCTCTTAATCCATGTCAAAATGAAATTTCAGCATCTACAGAATTTAAACTGCTGAATAAAATGAGGACAATGAACGAACAGTATTATTAACACTGTAAACATGCTAATGCCAATGAGACGAGTACCTTGTTGTAAATTTTGGCTGAAAAGCCTGTAAGCTTTTTCTGGCTGTTCTGAAAATTTTGCCTTGTCCATGGTGTGACGACAGCCACTTCCAACACAGAACAGACGCAGCCACAGACTACTCCAGTGCACAGCTCTGGCAGCAATTGGAAAGGAGCTGCTCAGATCGAAAAGAGGAATTAAAAGGGATATCGCTACAAAGTGGCTAGAATTTGCTGTGTATTTTATCTGAAAGATGGCATTCCAATTAGCACAGTGCTTCCCAAAACAACACAGATGTGGCTGCTGCATGGAACTGGGAGAAGCGTCCAAGGAAGGACACAACCTAGGGATTTACAAATCCTACTGCTACGACATATGAGCTGTCCTGCGAGATCTCCAACCCAAACACAGCCACAAGAAAGCCCAGGCCAGCATCTGAGAACAAGCAGGGATGTGATACAAGATGACACGCTTGCAAGCAAGACAAGCATTTTATTTTTGCCAACTTATTCTGTTACTTAGAGCTAACATTAGCAACTGCCCTTGACTGCATAACTTCTGTTAGTAACTACTAGTGTCTGCAAAACATAAACAAAAAATTAAAAACAAATTTAAAAAATGGTAATATTTGCAAGGTTTTAAGACATTCAGCAGCTATAGTCAGGGAAACCTGAAAAGGCAAAGATTTACTCCACACCAAAAAGCAGATAACTCTACCATGGGTATATATGGGTAATCCCTGATTTTAGTGAGGGTTTATATATATATATAAATATATATAATATATATTATAATATATATAATATATATTATGATTATAAAAATATAAAATATATATACATTATATATATGTATATATAGTACTTTATATCATCAAGTCAGTGCTTATATATCCTCAAAAAGACAACTTACCTGCAATTTACAAAGGAAGAAAAACCAAAAACACCAAATAGTTTTATAACTACAAGTCATGTATTTGTACACTGGGCTGCATGGCTCACAGCACCGGTCTTGACTCAGAAACTTCACAGGTGACTATTTCCTTACCTGGTCTTTCATGACCAGTCCGTGACTTCTTTAGGCGGAGATGGCAAACTGCACTGGGAAATGTCTGCACACCAGAATTCCTACAATGTATCACATACTGTGCAATCAACAAGTATAACTAAAATTAGGGCCTGCATTCTAAACGTAGTTCTTACAATTATGTGCTAAGATCAGATTAAAAAAAAAAAAATCTTTATTTGGTGTATTACAAAACAGTCCCTAGATCCTCCTTAAACATTTTGGGGGACTTAAGAGTCAAGGAAATCATTATGATTTAAAATAAATGCATTAAAAATCCATATCTTTGAATTTGCACCCAGTAAATGTCTAAAAAAATCAAAAAGCATTAAGAAAATGCTATGAAAATGAACCTAAAGTTATATATATACACACACATATATATATATATATATATATATGCACACACACTATTCACAACACATACATAAATACACAGGAAGCAAATATTTACTAAAGATCTTGGAAGTCTTCCTATAGTATTTAATAGATAATTGCATTCTAAATACAAAATACCCAGTGCTGATTTTCAGATTTCTATAGGACTTAAAATGACAGCTGTCTCAAGGTAATTATTTCTGTACTGTGCAAGTCCTTCCAAAAGTACAAAGGAAGTTTTAGCTTGACCAAATTCCTTGGTTAACCCCACTGGTTTCCATCTGCTTACATCTTGGAGGTGTCCAGCCTACTGTATGTTACATGGGGACAACCTTGGCTATCAAGTTCTTATTATAACTGAAGGATTATTTTAAGCTTAATTGAAAGGTCATCAATATTTTTAATAAGAAGCATTATTCTCCGCTCAATTGCTCTATTAAGTATTTATAAAGTAATATTTTTCATACAGAAAAAAGCAATTTCTCATACATTACTTTATCCATCCCAACTGAATACTTTATCTGTAATGTGCTTGTACATTTGCCTTTCAATACTCATCTGAGATTGACTGTTGCAAAAATTACACTTCTTCAAGCAGTCTCCCATCATCCTAACTTTTTCTTTTTTTATTACAAAACACACTGAGGTTGAATCTCAACTTTCCAGTGCTTTGCTCTCCTGAGGAAAAGAAATAGATTTTTCCTCAGCTTTTTCATCAGCTTCGAAGAATAAGGGAAAAAGAGGGAGAGGGAAGGATATGTGCTAGAAGTTTATGCAAAACCTGAGATTTGAATATAGCACAAGTAGCACTTCAACACTTCAGACTCCTTTAGAGCCAAGACCCCTGGAGAGTTAGGTTTAAATCACTAAACTTATTTCAGGAAAGGGGAGAACACTCTGGAGAAAACTCTGTCGACTCCAGCAAAATTAATAAACTGGTTGCTCCTGATGTGAACTACATTTTTTGACAGAAGTTTCAGAAATTTGTAATTCCCTTCTTGCTAGCTTGTGAATATGGTACTTGTTGCTGCTTTCGAACAGTTATTTAATATTATCTTTTCAGCAATGGAAGTGATACGAATTGGTGAGCTTCACTCACCCAGCACTTTCCGAGTCTCTGGTACGTGGCAACCCCAAACTACATGACCTGTCTGCATGGCTGCCGAAGAGGGCAGCCCCTTCTTGCCTCATTTAACATGCTCACGTGCTAGAAAAAAAAAGGTAATCCTCATTATTTTTTTTTCTTGAAAGGGATCCAAATTTTTGACTTGAAAATGATTAAAAAATAAATCTGCAATACTACAAACAGGATCCAGTTTCTTCTACATGCTATGTATATAAACAGATTGAATTCAGGTTTTGTTTAGCTTAATTGCACTCTGGGTTTGGCCAGCCTCCTTTTCAGAATTTCTTTTCTCCTCCGTACAGGCCATCGGGAGAGGTCTCTTCTCTGGTGGCTGCTGCTCTGCAGCGCTCACTGCTGTGATGCTTGGGGCTGAGTGGTCCAGCCCACACCTCTGCAGAGCCCTCTACTCAGCAACAGTGGAAAGCCTTAATTCCTTCAGAGAAATGAACATGTTCTAAAGGTCAAATACAGCCTATAATACATTTCAAATGGTTAAGAAGGAGAATAAGATGTTACTCTCTCCTTGGTCTTAGGTATATTTTAGAATTTATATAATAAAATGCTTGAGAGATCAGAACTACACTAAAGAAAGGAATATTACAAGCTAAAACAGAATCCGTTTTCTTTTTATAAGAAATATATTCATACATATCCATTTTCTTCTTTATACTAAAAAAGGGGCATATATCATCTCAGTAAGTTCAGTCTTAAAGGACATAGATTCAATACTCTGAAGGATAATTAATTACCTGTTTACTTCAACAGCATATAGGTCTTTTCTTTACAATTATAAGGTTTTAGTTGTGCAATTGTAAAGCATAACTACCATACAGATGCATTTTTTCCTTTACGATAGGGCTCAAAAAAACCTGTAGCTGTACAGTACTGCCAGGTTCTTGTGCTCCTCGTGATCCTGGACTTACATATTGAGGCACAGTGTATACGTCTTGACCTACTAGCAATTTTCCAGGAAGTGGGAGAGCTCTTCCCTTATGAAAACAGAAGAAAATCACTTGAAAAGCCCTATCCATAAGAAGGAAAATATCTGTGGTGGAAAATCAGGGGGAAGGAAAGACCATGGTATGCTAACAGCTGTCCTAAAACTGCTGTGCAGATATGTCACTGCACTCACAAACTGTGATCACAACATGGGTCGGAGGTGCGCTGGTGCTTCCAGGCTCTGGGTGAAACGTTTCTGGGCAGCTCCAGGCTCTGAGTCAGGGGATACGATGGGGAGTCGAGTCCTGCATCCGTCAGACCCAGGCTCCTCCTACGACACCCACAGGCTTCCCTGGGAGCTTTGGGGAACGTGTTTTGCACAGCAGCCCAGTACCTACCAGCTCGGCCGGGCTGCTCCTGCAGGGAACTCCACTCACGCTTTCAGCTCCAAGAGGCTGCTTGGTTATTACACCGAACCCGATGAAACACTGCAGAGTACCTCAAACAAACATTTTGCTATCTGCAATCAGCTTGGCATGAAAAAAAAAAAAAAAAAAAGAAAAGAAAAAAAGAAGTCCATTATCTATAAAAGCCCCGAGCAAAAGTCCTGCTTTCAGCACACATTTCAGACTAACTCTAGTCTTTTTTCCCCACTCTGCACACAGTGCTCACATCACGTACCTCCTCTTGCACACAAGCCTGTGGGAAGACACCTGCCTCCGACGGCTCCCGTGGCCACTGTGACTGACACAGCACCGTGGCCCCTGCCAGGCCAGTGGCCAGGAACGCAGCCCACAAGGAGCAGTTGTTCCGAGACTGACAGACCACACAAGGAATGGAGAGATCTGCCTTCAGATTTTGAATTTACCATCAGCTTCCTCCAAGACTGTGCAGAAAAAACACTTCATTTCTGTGTACTGCAACTTCCTACCAGCAAAGCGGGTAAATACAGGCCGTTTCCTCCAGCCTTTGCCTTGCCCATTCAGAGGATAAACTTCTCAAGAGAGGACATAGTCCTTGAACCGTTTCTATCAGTTCCACTGAGCATGCTGGTGTTTCCTTACAGGATTAAAAATGCATGTGTCAAAATCATTGAGAATCATCACAATGTCAAGAATTCTATTACAGGAAAACACAGACATTTGGTCAAAATAAATGTCTTTTCAGCATCTTCTGCACTTTAACACCATCCACAACACCAATCAGAAACTGTGAACCATCACCAACCACATAGAGCTGGCAAAGTGACTAGGATTTAATTCTTTCCTTAAACTTTCTGCTCCCTGAAGACAACAGTTCCCTCGGGAATCCATTTGCAAATGCTTGGAAGCAATATGAAGCTGGGTAGAGTAGAAAATATCCAAATAATCCCACATTAGTTATTCTCAGGGCCCCAGGGAAATTAAGCAAGGGTGGGAGAAAGGCATAACCTGAACTCCTTTACATCCACAGCTCAGCTTTCCCGCATTAGCCGCTGAAGCCCAAGACAAGAAAACTGAGCCCTGGTCTGTAAATTCATGCTAATGACATCACTGCTGGGATTATCCTTTGGGGGCGGCTTTTGCCGGGCTGGGAGGAGAAGGCAGGGGATTGAGGCAGGGAGATTTGATTATGTTTGAGCTATTTCGTTTTGAGGATGCTCTTAACTGACAAAACAGAAAGCATCTTATCTGAAAAGGGATTCTGCTCAGCTGCTTTAAAAATGCGCCATACATAGTGAAAGTCAGCACATTCCCTGCAGAATCAATTGGCTCAACACACTCTAGGCATCCTCAGTACCATCTTGAAAAAAACGTATTCCCATATAAAAATTTACTCCAGGCAAAAACATGACATGCAAGGGTTTGTCCTGAGGCAATTAAAAAAAAGAAACTCTTTGTAAGTAAATATAGTGCTGGCAAAAGTCACTGCATAGACAACACCGGATACCAATAGAGTCCTTTTAATGCAACAAGTTGCAGCAGGGCAGCCTCTGCTCCTCATCTCCCAGCAACAGGAATCAGCTCTAACACAAGGGGCAAAAGGGAGCTTTAGTTCTTCAAGCCCATTTATCAGGAGACTTCTATATAAACATACTATTAAAACACACCAGCAGTCCCATTGATTTAAATAAACCCCTACTATATGAAGGGAGCTTAAAAGGCCTTCTTAGTTTTAAGCAGCAAGCCACAGTTTGTGACCTCTGCTGAAGCTGCCACCGAGGCTGGCACCTCGGCTTGCCTCCAGCTCTGAACAAAGCTATTCGGTACACAGCTGAAACACTGGTAAGAAAATGACAACATTTTGGAGGACTTTCGGATTGTCTGATGCACTGAAAACCTGCATTTATCCAAAATGCCGCCAGGCAGTAATCAATTTCACCAAAGCTGCTCTTTTAGAAAATGATTTGCAATAATCTTTACAGACTTTTTGTATCCAAAGCATTCATTACTTTTTTGAATCACATTTACTATTGCACATACCCATGTTATTATCCAGCACATCCCAACACATACCCATGGCATTATCACTAGACAAGAGCGGTGACACCTCGGAATTATCCCTGAAAAGACAAAATTTGGAAAGGGGGGGGGGGAAAGGAACAAAAACCTGTATGCTGAGCTGCATTATAATGGAGAGATACTCATGCTCATTGTATTTAACTTGTACCAAGGTTACCACATGCATTAAAAATGCTGACATGTCTCCAAGCAGCTCTGGCCTTCTATGCAGGAGGGTCTGTTCCCTCAGAAGTGACTTTTCAAGAGATGTTACTGTTGATGGGATCTCCCTACGAGGCAGTCAGCTGAGCCCTCCCTTGTGATTCCAGTAGTGATGTTCACCCAAGCACCCAGGTAGACAGGGGGCCAGCAGTCGGTCAAGCCTCAGTGCTGCAGGAACAGCTAACGTGTTGCTGTTTTCTTATTTCTCTGAACTATACACATTAAAGGATGAGAAACCTTGAAAAACTAAGTCACTAGACACAAAAATAACCTACTACCTTATGACATCAGCAGCATTACAGAAAGGCAACTCAGAGTAGTACTTCAATCAAAAGATAAGAAAAGGACACAGAACAGAGAACTCAAGGAAGAAAAAAAGCAATTTAGGGGCATTCTGAAAGATAAGAATCAAATACCACCTAATTAAAAGCGCACAAGAAATTCTCCAATCAGCTCCTTTGCTGTTCCCACGTAAAAAAATAATTAATGGTTACATCCCTACATTTATTTGTGCATAGAGGAAAGGGGTGTTTGAACATGCAGCTGAAAATGCACATGTGAATATGTGGATCTGTATGTTTCCATACAGACGGGCAGTTTAGCCAGTACATCTAAGGCAAGGATTTAGCCTGTGTCCTTGAGCCCAGCATTCAATCTCTGTTCCCTATCTGCATTACAGGGATAATATTGCCTCACAGGGATTCTAAGAACAGGATAAGGATAAATAGGATTAAGTTTGAGAGGTGCTAATACATCAGAAAGTTCATACGAAAATCCTGATAGGTTCCTAACCAATATCATCACAGTGTAACACTCAGTTATCTGAAAGATACTCAATGATAATATGGGGGCATTTGGTTTTAATCAGTAATTTCTATTCACCTTTTTCTTTTCTTTTTTTTTCTTTTCTTTTTTTTTCTTTTTCTTTTTTTTTTTTTTTCCCAGACACCTGGTAAATATGGTGAAAAATATACGACACAGTAAAATTGCGCACACAAACCCCTCTTTAAAACCCCAACATTTAAAATTACCTGACTCTCTATTTCTTTCCCTTTTTCTAACCTGAGTTGCCACACTCAGCAGGGCTCAGACAAGGAAATTGTTCATCTGTGGAAAGAGCCTCTTTTGGATGCACTGAAAATGAGTACTATTCATTACAAAAAAAAAAAAAAAAAAATCATACAGGAGTTGTATAAATATTTACTGAGCTGAAAGAACATGTTGGCCAATGTTTTTCACAAATCAGTGAAAAGCAGCCTCTAATTAATGAAACCAAAGCTGTAGGCTTTTACTAGGCACTTAAGACCAGTTCTGGAAGCTGAACGCAAACGCCATAGTTCAAAGACTAGAGTCTATTAGGCCCAGTGCACTCTTGCTCTCGGCTGACTGCTTGCAAACTGTGAAGAGGATTAAGGTGGATGGGATCACTGCCAAGCTGAAGCTGTTAAATGACTGCACTCCAAAAAAAAGCTCCATTACTTACTGTTGGTGAATATTTTTTCTACACAATTCTTAGCCACCAGAACGATAAATACGGAGGGGCGAAGCGGCTTCTTGGGGAGAGCAGGAATAAAAGGCTGCACTTAAGGTGCTGAAAACAGCAGGATCGTAACTGTATGACCCACTGAATGCAAGGGATAACTGGGAGAAAAAAAAGCAATAATTAATGACCAAGTCTATGTGCATTCCATTAAGTGCAAACAGCTGTCATAAACATCTTAATTTAAAGAGGTGCTGGATAGGGAATTACAGCACTGTAAAAAGCTTCTTCCTTCTGCTGCTCCACAGAGCTGGAACATATCAAGGCTTTAAATTTTTAAACATGGCTTTCATGTTCTTTAGAGCACCAAAAAAAAAAAAAAAAAAAAATCCTCTGAAAAATCAGCTTGTTGAGAGATTCTCTGAAAGATTCTCTAGCTGGGATGCTGCCATACACCAAAAAGAGATTGTTCTGCTTATGAAGACTTTTAATGCAGCAGCCTATCTCATTTAGCGGGACACTCTTCCTCATTATATCTGCAGTACATAAAAATCTTCCTGATAAAACATCCCATTTCCTGCTAAACAGGACAGACTTCAAGATCTGCCCATCTTTTCCCTGCAAAAACATAAACCATTATCAAAAGTCTGAAATACTTTAAGGTATCTTGTACGTGGGTCGGGTAAGCGCAAAGCCAGCAGAGAGCATCTCTACAGCTCTGCCATAGCAAGATATTATCAAAGGAATAAAACACTTTTGTGCAGGCCCAAAACACATTCTCAAAATGGCAATTCAGTGATGTCTGTTCTTTGTACACAACATTTTCAAGATGAACAGGTCCCAGTACTACTGTCTTCTCCATTAAGCAAAGTCACTTTATTTGCCACACCATATTTGAACATGCGGGGTTTTTCATTGCCTCCTCTTGCCAGTAAAGAATGACTAATAGCAGTAATTTGTAATTTCCCAGCTTTTGTGGTTACTGTTCTAAGCAGCCTTCCTTATCTTTTGAGAGTTTCATTTGGGGGAAAATTGTCTCTTATACAGTATTTTTTCCCATTTCGTGTCAAGTCAACACCCTCTGCGCCCTGTGTTGTGCACAAGAGCGCGCCGATGGCGTGACTAAGACTCCTTCTGCTTTGAAAAGGTTGCAAGAGCCCAGCTTTGAGACACACTTGGTGCTGCTGTTGGTCAAGCATTCAATTTAGATTTAGCATCTTCGTATGTCACAGATTTCTCCATTCATGTCCAGAACGTGCTGTTTAACAAGTTTTGTTTCACAATTTAAAGGTTGGATTAAAGAAGAAAAAAGTTCATAAGTCATTAGTTTTCTTTGTGCATGCATTTTTAAAGAAGAGCAAAAGGCAAACTTGTTACTAGTGCCAAATTTGGCCAAACATCAGACCACGTCCACTCCAGGACCCCAGGGAAGGCAGTGCACAAAGGCAGCAGCAGCTTGCACAACACACTGGCAGGCTGTTCAGGTGCCTCTGACATCTCTATTTTCACATTCAATCCCCAGCCATCTCACAGTATCACAGACCACCGCCCCACTAGCCCCTTCCAGGCAAGGTGGATGCAAATCCCGGAGCAGGCTTTAACTCACCATCACCCCAGCTAATGAAGACAGCATAGACGTAGCCTAGACTCAGCATCTAGGCTTGTCTGGGTTGGCATGATAATGTACATCTATATTTGAGACCACGAAAACCTCTCTCTCCAAAATCTCCTGAGGACATAACATAGAGAGTTAAAGGAGCATTAAAGGACTGAAGTACTGAAATGCCAGAAGCATCCACAATTTCCTCGTTTCTGTTACAAAAAAAGAAAAAAAGGTAGAATTTAGGTAATGCTTTTATCTCCATATTTCCTTTTTCACTCATCTGTGTAGGTTTTTTATAGGTAGGACAAACTGACACGGCAGTCACTCATATTGGAAGCAAGGAGAGCATACGGTAAAGCGACAAGGGAGCCCGAGGCCCAGGCTGCACCCGCAGCCGCATCCTCTCTAAAGGAGGTTGCCAGCGTATTCCAGGAACGACGCGCCGTTTGGTCCTCCTCCTTCCTTTCAGTTTCGAGCACCTTACGCAAACTAACCAAATATCCGACGTCACGTTCAGACCGAACCAGGGAAGCGTAGGATGAGAATGGGACTAACCCGAGGCTGGAGCTGGGGAGCGACCTGGAACTCCAGAGCTCAGCTAGTGCTCACTACACGCAAGGCTCGTTGTGAGGTTTCACAGCCTGCCAAACGCTACTGCCCAGCTGCTCTCTCGGAGCACTCCCCAGGTCTTTGCTGAGAAAACTCCCTGGCAGTCGCCCTACCTGGGCTTCCAGGTTTGCCAGCACGCAGAAGCTAGAACAACCACCTAGTCTTTTCATTCTCAAATGCTTCAAAATGAGTAGAGACACTCAAGCAGCCACCCTCCGGTGGGACATCGAATGACTTGCACTGAGTGTGTGCTGTCATTCTCACAGCAACGAGACAAAATACTCTATTGGCATGAAACCTCTAGGCTAAGGGAAAATAAAGCAATTTCTTACTCCAAAGATGTTTCAAATGGTGAGAGATACAATAACCAATCTAGTTTCAATCTGAAAGTATTAATTTGACTCCTGATACCTTTTCCAAAACAAACTCATTATTTTTTTTTCCAAGCAGGAAAACCTGTCTTCTGCTAGCAATCCTTTCCTTAGAACCATTCCACATTCAACATCTTTGCCTATACTTTTGTATAGTATTGATAGTTTTTAAGGGCTGTTTATTTCTAGTCCTTCTTGTTCAGATAAGCTTGTATCTTAGTACTGCATCTAGGCTTGTAAACGTAGCATTGAGATAAAACAGGTAGTAATGATGTATTCCTGTATCCAACTCTCTAAACACTGAAAAAGATGCATGCTTTCTAATAAACCAGGTTTCAATTTCCCCTTCCTGTTCCACTCTATCTTCTAATAACACACGACTTTCATAGTATCTATTAGGTAATTTTCTCCGTAAAGGAGAAGCACACAGATCGTCAGCATCACTGAAAGACTGAAGATAACCATGTCCTCACTGCAGAAATAATCACTTTTACCACAGAGCCCATTACGTGCTGCACGTTCACTTCTACTGTAACATTCATACTTGCTTAGATAGGACAAGCACTGCAGAACATGATAAAACAACCAAAACTTATTTAATATTACTTAACTGGGTTTTTTTTGGCATTGAATTTTTCTTTATTCTTACTTTTTAAGATATCAGAGGTAATGAAATTTTGACCAATAACTGACAAAAAAACAAACATAACATAGAAAACGCTCTCTTTTTAAAAGTCTTATTTAATTCCCAAAACGTTCTCCACCAACACTAACTTATCTCTTTTAATTCCACTGTATTAGCACTACTACAGCTAAAATGCAATCCATGTGACCATCTAAGTGATGCTGCTTGGCAAAACAACTGCACTGAAACACAGTGGAAACTGCCTGGACACAAAGGCGGCATCAAAGCCTCTCAGTGAGGGTGTTAACACAGCCTGTGTTCTAAAGCCAGCCTAAATATTTCATCCGTTTACAAATTCCACATTACTAGTAATACCCAATTTGGGATGCACTGAGAACTAAAGTAATTCAGTTCACTTGCATTACCAGCAAAGCAGAAACCAATGACCTTTCCATTAAATATTAATATGCTAATTATCCTAAAGGGAAAACTTAATGATATTAAGTGTTATCTTTTTAGCCACACAAAGAGACTTAATGGAAAGATACGCGTGTGATGCTTTTGTTTGAAGGGCTGCAGAGAGGTAGGGATACTGCCTGGTGAGATAAGAACCTGCATGATACTTCACACTCGCCCCATTCAACACAAAAACCTCAGTGCAGAGGAGGAAAGCCAGAATTCTCATTATCAGAGCTTCTTGTTTCCTGCTGTCCACATTCCGGTTTGTACAAGAAGGTTAGGACCAGTTCCTGGCCAAGTACAAACAAGGCATCACTCTTCTTGCATGTCCGAAATCTACTGTGAGTTCATTCAAGTCTGGAAAAATAGTCAATGGTTTGTATTCTTAAACAACATCACAACTCAAGGTCAGAATTTGTGCCTCAAAAGGACGTGAAATTATCAATACAGATCATTTGTCCCTAAACTTCACTAAAAGAATTAAATAAAACTTGCAAGAAGATGTACTTGGTTTAGTTAACAGTATTCTGCATAAAAAAATACCCATTTTCAGGTGCCATGACATGCTGGTTTTGTGCTATACTTTAAAGAGCATTAAATGAAAGGAATATCAAGAAGTTAACAATATCTGGCTGCTCAGGTACAACCGATGCTCTTTCTCAACATCAGGGATTTTATGAAGATTTTAACCCTAAATGAAAATCATAAAAAAAGCATGTTTACTAGTTAACAAATTCAATTTATTGATGGAGTTGAAGGGAAATTTAAAAAAAGGCACCATCTTTATAGTTTAGGGGATGCAAAATGGAGGTCAGTGACTGGGCCTTCTGTCACATTAAGGTCTTCACAGAAGTAAGTGAATCCCATAAACTTCCTGAAGAGATCTCTGGCTGTTTTCCCAAAAGTAATGAAGGAAAACAAAAAGAATATTCCAAAAAACATGTTAAGGGGTACGTGGCAATACACACATCCTCCTAGTGTTCCAAGTCAGACCTCTCAAGCAGCCTTGGAAATATCAAAGATCCCTTAGATCTGGCCACGCTGTAAAATACAGTCTGAGGAAGTTCTGCTTGTTCTCTCAGCTCATCCTCGTGCAGATCATTTCCTGACAGACCCTCTGAGATGGCTTCAGTCTCGGCAGAAGATGCAGTGCTAAAAACTCGGGGGATAGCAGAGTCCCTCTGCAGCAAGAGAAGCTCCCACTCCCCTCTGACTGCTCACAGAAAACAAGCCCTTGGTAAGCAAGAGGTTAACAGCCTAAAAAAAAAGCACACCTCTAACACAAAAATGTTATTTCAATTGTATTACATTTAGGAGCCCTGAGGGTCATGGGGTAGATAATCAAAAAGGACAAGGAGGAAATTAAAAAAGGGAAGAAGGCAATCAAAAAGGGCATGTGGAAGGACCCGTAATCCTCCATAGGAAGAATACTAATTATACTACTGCATCATCTTATAATTAACCCTTATCTAAAGTTTTTTTTTTTTTTTTTTGCTGTAATAACTTTCACATGTACAATGATTTGATTGCTAATTCTTGCCAGCCTTCTTGAACTGCTATTTTAGTCTTAGTAGCTACTTTTCACATAGCACTTTAACTCTCATTTCTGAAGGAAAAAAGACAAAATATTTGGCTGCTTGACTTGTTTTGTCACCTGCCATTCGGATTCGTGTGCTGGTTTCCTTCTGTTCTGTCAGTGGTGGGTAGTTTGTTTACTCTTTTCCTTTCCCTCAAAGTGTTTTCTCTTTAAGAGTGAAATTAAACTCCCATATAAATCAGTGAGTTCTGCCCATTCTAGCAGTCAAGCTTGGCAATAGGTCTTTATAATGACTTCCATCTGTATTCTGTATTTTGTTTCATAAGTGTGGGGTATTACTGTAGCTAGCACACTAAATTCTCAACATATTTTCCTTCCCTAGCAGACCCCTGCTTGGGCTCACCTACATTCTTGGGCAGCTGGGCACACATTGCTCTGATATTTCTAATGGCTTACAAACAAGCCGGAGCTTCTGTCAAGCTGTAGCAAATAAGCAGGCCCTGGGAGAAGGGGCTTTCTCCTGGATGAGAAAGACTACTCATTTATGAATGAAGGCAAAATTCCCAAACTAACCTGAGAGTTGACACATACAATGATTTCATAAGAAAAACTAGCAGGAAAAATGTATAAAAAGAACTCTACAAGCAATCTAGTGCAATAAAAGGGACATAAAAAGGTCCATAAATAAACCTGTCTGAAGTCTGTCTTCAAAGGAAGGCATCTACAGACTTGACATCAGCTTTTTTTTGATCTTTTGGATTCATTCTAGCCATACACACTCTGTGCAGTTATAAAAGCAGACCTACTCCCCTCTTAGGTTCAGATGTATAAATAAGCATACAACAGCAAAAATGACTTTCTACCTGAGTTATCGGTGTGATATCAAGTTATCTTTTTGTTTTCTAAACCGCTTTCATGTCTCCATAAAAGACCTTCATCGTTAGTTCATAATGGTCACTAGATTCCCTGACAATTAATGCTTGCAGGGCATCATGCGCAAGTCAGGACTAATCCATGGACTGTCCTCTCTAAGGCTTCATCTGAGTACATGTGGTGGGAGGAAGCACATTTAACAAAATATTTCAGGAATATTTTAACACTAATTCACAAAGATAGGGCCTGAGGGGGTTAGCTAAGGAAAGCACCAGGCTCACAGGGCTCTGGAGAGCGGGAGCACTGTGGGCTCAGCACGTACTCTCTGGACAAACACGTCGCTCCTCCCCAACGCCAGCCAAAGCAGAGCCATCTCGGTGAGGGACACAGATCTCCTCCAACTGACCAACACACTCTTGTCACAAGAATTTAAGCATTAAGAATTTAACCCTGGTTAAATGGCAAAACTTGATCTCTCCTTCCAGGAGTAGACTGCAGCCCTGCACCAGGTAACTTTGTCTAGGCATGGCAGCATTTTGTGAAAAGCAAATGTTAGGATTTCTTCTTGTGTCAGTTAAGACATCTGAGTAAGAATTTGGGGATGTGGAAATCTACTTATATAGAACATAAGGGAGAACAGAACATCCTAAAATATGAGCAGACTTGCCCCCAAAATCTCAACTCCTTCTTGTTCCTTGGAAGGCAGCCTGCACTCTAACCAGGTTTCTCTGGTTGAAGGTGGATGAGGGCTCTGAGATAACTCACAGAACACCCCACCACCCATACCTGCAGGCTCCACGAAGCCTTGGCGTTGTCTTCAAGCTGCTTTGAGAGTGACTGACCATCTAGAAGCACTTTCTTTTCAGCATGTTAGCTATGGAAGACTGACTGACTTCCATGCATTTCCAATTTCAGCTCATTTTCTTCTACTCCTGCTATCATTAGTTTATTTGCTTTTGCACATGCTCTCACACCCAACTCTCACTTCAATATCTCAGCAGCACTGTGAGATTTGAAGAGAGCTATTTCATGTCATCAGGTGTGCAGCAAATCACTGTGAACTAGAAAAAAATGAGATTCAGCTACGTCTCTGCTTAAGAAAAAAAGAAAACAAAAAAAAACCTTGGCCTTTTCAGAGGAAAAGGTAAATTGGGAGCATACTGCTGTTGCATAGTTAGGATTCAGTATTAGCAAGTGCAGTTGTGCAACTGGTTATTTAATCATGAGGGACCACCTCAATTCCCTGCCTCATTCAGTATCCACCTGCAACTGAGTTATGACGGTATCTACCTGCTGCACTGCAGACTTTTAGAATAAAAATGGTGAATGTAATTGCTGAAAAAGACCAGGGCTGTTTTCATACACATTGGAGCCGTATTTAAAATGAATGCAAGTGGATGCATAATCTCATATATTTAGGAGACAACTCATCTACTCTGACCCACTTGCCTTGCCAAATTCCGGCTTTGGACAATGTGCTGTTTGTTTCACCTGGACAGTATTTTATATTTTAGGAGTGAGACTTAAAACCCATTGAGGCTGCCTGTAAAGCATACTATACATTTCCTAAATTTCAGTCCATGCCTTCAACTCTACTTGTCAGACATGAGTAGTTCCTACACTCATCAGGATCATTCAGACTATAAGTAATAAGTGTATGAATTTTGAAAATCCCACAACATGACTTGTGTCAAGTGGTTTTACAACCCCAGAGATGAAACATTATCCCTGTGAAGAACCCAAAATTGGAGAAGCTTTCATTTCTGTAAGATGCAAGCTTGGAGTTAGAGATCTCCCTAGTGTCTGTAGCAGACAGGAAACCTATTTGGGCTAGGCCTGGCATCAAAGTTTGCTAATTGTGTTCTGCAACTTTCTCTTCACCAGCTTCTCAATTACTCATTTAATATAGATGAAAACACATATATATATAAAAAAAAAGCACTTCAGGGATTTGTTGAAAAAACATTGTCAAAAAAATGTCAAGCAAAAGTTCCATGTTTTTCAAAATCCTATAAAAAAATCTGAATATCCAACTGTACTGTTCTCTCGTGCCTGCCTGATGGCAGCCCAACAGACTGTGTTATTGCTATCTTACTATCTTTAGAGTGTAAGATTAATATAAGACACCTCTCCAAGACAGTCTCTCCAAGAGGCAGAATAAAAGAAGCCAAACACCTCAGCCCCTTTGGCTTCAGCGCAGACACAAGGCAAGTTTGGCCAGTGTCTCACACTGGTGTCCCCGGGCAGGCTGCACAGCCCATCACCCTGCAGGACTCGCACTAACCTTGCTGGTATCACACACGGGCAGGCAGGCAAGAGGAATCCCACCCGACACCATTCTTCTCTTCTCGCATCGTCTGTGCTGTCTCTTTGCCTGCTTAATCCCAAATCATACTCAACGCATCACCTAATTCTGTAAAAGCATCCATGCGACTGGATTTACAAAGTCTATAATCTGCCAGAGTTTTTCCCACGTCCTTTTTGCTTTCAAGCACTCATTTCCAAATAATTTCCTGAAATGGATATAATTACAAGCTTTATGGCATGTTCTGTTGCTCAGTTTATGGGATTTACACATATTTGGGTGAATAGAGGCCGATGCTCTCCGTTTCAGCCCAAGACCTCGACGAGACTGCTCCTTTTTCAGCGCTTTTTCCTTCAGGTTACACAGGACTGACATGAACTATGTTTTTCTGTGAGTAGGTGTAATTTATTCCTGGCTATTCATTGATCAACTCAGTCAAAACACAGATCTGAAAACGAAACTCTGTCTGAGAAGAAATGTTAAGATGGAAAAAAACCAAAACAAAAAATCTACTGTTGTTCCCACGGGCTCTTTTGGGGTAGGGCAACACTTGAGTGTACAAATGTCCTGTTCTGGAGAGCCTATTTTTTCAACTACCATCACTCTTTCAAGCAAGGGTCACTAAACTTCCAGTAATGTTAACCACTTAACTTCCCAGTGGAGGGTGAAAAGCACAATACCACACACACTACACATTAAATAAATAAATAAATAAATGAAATCACCTTATGCAAAAGCAGATTTATCCAGGAAAACAGCTTCGGGGGCATGTGAAGTGAAAACTGATATGGTGCTTGGTTCATTTAAAATGCAAAACTCACTCACGGAAGGCTTGCAGTTTTGTCTGAAAAAGCCATTCACACTGTTTGATGTGAACCAAAGCCTGAGAAATCATTAAAGGCTCTAGTAACAACACTGCTCGGCTTTGTCAAACGCGGCACAGCCCCTCTGAACTGGTTCTGAGTGAAGAGAGGTAAATTATAGTAATTGCTTTGTTAGCCTGAATGCCAGAAATAAAGGCTTTCATAGTCACGCAGAGCAAAAGTCAAAACCATGGCAGGAAAACTCTATTTTAGCAAATAGACTGTAATGCAATAATGCTGGTGGTTCTGCAAGCTAGAAGCTTACTTGAGAGGCTTTGAAATGGTAATCCCCTTTCCTGCACAGGGCAAACTCAGTACATAAAGAATCTCAGTGTACCAAAATATTACATTCTTTGAGCAGACATACCTATTTCCCCTAACTACTGTTTTCTCCTTAGCTCCATGACTTCCCTTCAGCCTCGCTGTCTGTGCTCTCCTACTTCTGCTATAAGGTTCCTCACAACAAAATGAAGGTTTGTTAATCCCCCTCCCCACAGAAACCTTGCCCTCTTCCACCTACCACACCTGGCCTCAACATCTCACTCAAACATCACCTCCTCCTGGAGTAAAGCAAATTACTATCCTTCATGCTCCTATGGCACTAGCCTGGTTTCTGCACCTGGGCACTCTGCCTCTTCTAGAAAGTTCTTGCAGATTGAAAAGTGAGTTTCACAAATTTACTTCACTGTTTAATTTTCTAAAATATATCACTTCTATCAACAATTCATTTCTGAAAAGAACTAGGCCATCATCAGGCAGAAATGATTTTCTGGACATCATTACATTGGGCAGTATCTTTGAATGTTATTCTTACAACCTTTTTCTTGTGTGTCCAGTGACATGTTATGCTGTTCAACCCAACAGACAAGCTCATCTACTCAGCCCCTAGAAGATCATGCAATTAGAGGACATGCAGCTCTTATTAGTTGTGCTTTCAGCTTTCTGTGTGCAGTCTGCCAGGCACCCAAACCTCTCCACATGAAGTACCTGAAGCAAAAAGAGCAACCTGAGGTCAATGGGAATCCACATGTCGTTCAGATCCAGCCATGACAGAGAGACAAGGTGACCAACGTTCTCAGTCAGCTCTTTTGGAACAAGGAGCTGAGAAGGGGAAAGATTTCAGACCCGGTCCCAGACTCTGCTCTTAGATAGTCCTTGGATTTTGAGGTGCGCGCGGGAGCGGTGCTCAGAACGGAACTTGGCTCTTCAGCGCAGTGCAATAGTAGGGATAGCACTGCACAGTAAACCAATTTCAACAGAGCCACATGTCTATGCAGGTGGGCATTATTTTAGACCAGCTGTAGTCTGATCCCATGGTCTGGTCCCATTCATCAGTC
This sequence comes from Rhynchotus rufescens, assembly GCA_032273925.1. Lineage (NCBI taxonomy): Eukaryota > Metazoa > Chordata > Aves > Tinamiformes > Tinamidae > Rhynchotus > Rhynchotus rufescens. Next base: position 56,596 of record JAVCKT010027873.1, on the reverse strand, counting down.
TTGGAAAGTATGTTAGGCACATTCATGAAGTGCAGCTTGCAGTTGATTTTTCTGCAATTTCTAGGTTTCTTTCTTTCTAGAAAGAACCCAATCCACCTACTCCAAAGCTGCTCCCCAGTACAACCCAAAACCCAGCACAGCAGAGAGGACTGGAGCATCTCCCTCAAAAGACACCCCCCTGTTCCAAGCTGGAACATAAACGCAGACATCAGTGAGAAAACACTTCCTGTAACCACCTCATTAACAAGCACCCCCTACAAATTCTGTAACGATTCTCCAGCTAATAGCTATGCACGTAGTAGCTGTTGACACAAGTCCAACCATTCTCCTGTTATTACAGGAGCACTCCCTGCTTCTTATAAGCAGAATCCAATGGTTGTGACTCCCTGTTGGGATTGTGCTTGCTTCTTGCAAGACTTACCTTCTGTTGATCCAAAAGCCTCTTTTTGTTTTATTTAAACAATTGATAGGCTCTCCTCGTAGCAGTTTAAAGACACTCATTTCCTGTGTACCATCGACATACAGCCAGGAAGAATGTATAGTATGAGAAAAACAGCTATCCTCAATTTGAAATCTTTCCTAAAAATATCTCTAACTTCAAATAGAGAGAACTAACATATGTGAGAGAAGGTCACATATCACTTACCAAAATATTATTCTATCTTGGCTAATACCATCTCACATATACCCTAAAACAATTTTGAATAATTGCCATTGTTTAAAATCAAATTCAGGCATGAAAGCACAGCTGCTAAGATTGCAGGTTGCCAGAAAATATCTGTGTGGTGAATGATAGAGAGAGCTTATTTTGTTCCTCAGTACTTCCAGTCAATGCCCTTTCAGCTTGAGTCATCCAGGCAACTCCATATAAATAAATACCTGATAACCTGCGTATCATCCCCCTCCCAGCCCCATCCCAGGGTCTTTTCCTGGACTTCCGTGGGAATAGAGCTGCACTGGAGATCTGCAGGCTTTTTCAGCTAACAGGAAGCAAGGTAGCTATGAACAGAACAACTGCAATGAGTAACATAGCTGTGAAGCATCAGGCCCACCTAGGAGAGTTTAGTGTTTAGTCTCATTTGCACCTGCAAGTTGGCCCCAAAGCCCCTTGGTCAGTCCCCGAGGCAGCCACGCTAGTGCCACACGGGGACGCGGGGTCAGCACGCAGTCCCTGCCTTGACACTGGATGTGCTCGAGGGCACTGGTCAAGACGGCCACACAGCCACTTGTTCCCACTTAGGAACATTGTAGCTGAGAATTTATTTTACACAGCAAATTAGATATTCTTATTTAATGTTTTTTTCTGTTTCTTCACCAAAATTCATATTATAAATATTGGAACTAACAGCAAGTAATCTGATTTTCCTTAGAAAACAAATGAAAAACAGCAACTTTTTGTTTCTAAATGCATACTAAAAGAATTGATTTAACTCAAAAATGCTAGAAATTCCTTCTTCAGCGTGGTACAGCATATGCTGCCCAGTCTCTGCAGGCCACTTCAGGGGTATGACTATATCCTATACTTTACCTTCCAATACAGTATGTTCTCAAGTGTACTGAGAGAATCAATCTTGTAATCGAAGATTACTAAATAAAAATGCCCATTTTAAAATAAATAAATAAATAGAAGAATGAAAGTGACTTTACCAGGGCCCATTCACAGTGCGTTGCATAAGCACCACGTCTTCAAACTCATAACGTGAACACTGCTGTTTAATGGCTTCAGGGCCACAGCATTTCAAACCCTCGGAGTCAAAGCCTACAATGTTGTTTTTCCTTGCAGCAGAGTTATAGTAAAGCTATCCTTTTTAAACAGCAGCAGAATACCAGCACACATTACTCTTGGCAGCAGCTATCACATGTGTTTTAAAGCACTTCAGCTGATTTCTTCAGCCACAATAAAACAAGACTTAAGAGCATGTTTTCCCCCCCTTTCTCCTCCTCTTCCTTCTTGAAATTGCTTTCTGTAACTCCCCCTTTAATACAACATCTAGGTATCCAGCCTTCAGCAAACACTTTCTGGAAAAACAGAAAAGGACTGTTGCTCTAGGGCTTTGCCTTTTGTTTTGTAACTAATAGCAGATTTTTCCCCCAAAAAATAATAAATGAATTAAACATTATCCATATTGCATCTGACACGTCTAAAAATTGAACAAGTTTCAAAACCCCTGAAGTGCAGCCTTCATGTGCCAGCATACTGCAAAGCTCCTGTCACACGCAGTGCTGAGAAAAGCGCTGGGGATGGAGCCGCTGGTGCCGGAGGAGCGGGAAGGGCTGTGAGCGGCAACGGGGAGGCAGGCGGCCCTGCACGGACAAGGAGGGGGAGCCGCCCGCGCCACCACTCTAGGACAGAGCCACCAAGGGCTGCTCTGTTTCACGGGCAAGCTAAGGCTCGGGACAGGAAGGACACTTTGCTTCGTGGTGACTTCTTGCAGGGTTCCTAAAGTGCAGGCGCTTGGTGGAAAACAGCCCATGCCAAAGGCAGAAGTGTTTTGGGAGGCCTTTTCACTCCCTCCTGTCTCTTACTGCAGCAAGACCTCATTGCAGAATCTTGCCTAAAGTTATCTAATAATCATTTACTGTTACATTACTTACACATAAGGCTTAGGATAGGGCAGAAGTTATGCCCCAAAGCTCAGTCACCTGTCCAGCCTCAGCACAGCAGAGACTCCAGCTCCGTCTGAGTGGCTCCCTCTTCACTCCACGGCTGAGCACCATCTTCTCACCCTTGGAGCAACCAGCAGGTTTCAATTCAGCAGGAGTTTTCTGCTATGTTAGGCAACCGCTGTTGCAACTTCAGCTCCAGGAGGAGTGTGAGGGCAGATGCTGTTTCTTTGTCTTTGTGATTTTACATTTGTTGCACGTTTGGACTCTCTACTTTTTTGAAGCTGTAAAACACCAACTGGGGAGGCATCCTGGAGGCCAGTCACATAAATAGATTGCTCTGCTGAGACCACAACAAAGGCTCTGTTGTTCCACACACGTGTTCAATTTGGAGGCTTAACTATATCAATTTGCCTTCTACACAGAAAAGTATCGGTACACCTAAGACACTGAACAAAGAAGATTTGGGGAATAGCTCATCTACATGTTTCTAGCTGCAGGATGCCAAGGAGTTCCAACTTTATATGACTTCTCTCCCCGCTATATCTCCTCCTCTTTTTGTTTCAAAAGATTCCTACAGGCTTATCCTTTTCTGGGTTGGAACTTTGCAAGCTACCTCTCCACATGACGTACAGGCCAAAAGAAATTAAATCCTGATGCTGCAGGGACACGTTCTTAGCAGTAACTCAGATCACCTCCTGCAGCCAGAGCCCCAGGGCAGGGGGCATCTTTGCTCTGTGACCACCAACAGTTTGGTGCATGGGGCACCTTTGTTTGAACATCTCCTTTGTAAACTCTGGACTTTCTGGTTATCTGCAGCACCTCCCCACTTCCCTCGCATCGGTTCTTGGGGATGTTTGACTCGATCAAATACCCCCAAGCTTTGAGGGGTTCTGCTGTAGGGAGCATGAAGGAAACAAACACGGTGAAGCAGCACTGGCAGAAGAGAAACCTACAAACAGGATGTAAAAATCCTGTGTCAAATGTCACACTCAACTGCAAGGAAAAACAACCTCTTTTCTCTAGGATCTCTTCGTAGAAGAAAGATGTGGAGGTCACAGTTCAGTAACTAACCACGCTCAATAAAAGACCTGTCAATAAACTCCTGATAACAACATTAATCAAAGAGAAATTTTAGAAGCAGCAGTATAAGCCCAAGCCTGTTTACTAACACTTATAAATACATGTACTCTCTGAAAAAGATGACCCTTGCGAAATGAAGGGTTAGTGTGAGAGCTCATACTCAATTCTCACCATTGCAGATAAACATATGGGGAACAAGATGCAACAGTTCTAGCTTAATTTTTTTCTGCCACCTTCCTCTAGAAAATCATCACTTGGCAGTTTTCTACACAAATTAGAAACATAAAGCCTGTGAATACTATTAATAGTCTAGCAGATGAGTAGACATTAGTGAGCAAAAGCCCCCAACTTTTACACAGCTACAGAAAAGACTCCTGGCACCAGCAAGCCCTGCTAGCAGCGGATCTCCCCATGCCCCAGCTCAGACCTGAGCAACCCTCCACTCCACTGGCTCCCTTTCCCTATCCAGAACGTTCCCTCCTGTTATTTCGGTCTGCTCTCAATCTGGTGATGTGATTAGATGATTACACTTACATAATAGTATCAAATTAATTTGCAGCAGAGCACAACAGCAGAGGAAATTGTTTGAGTTCTGAAATTTCCCCCTCCCCAGTTTATTTAAGTGACATCAGGGGATTAAGGCAAAATAGGTCAGTGGAACACTGCTGGGAAAACAACCACAACATCAGTCCTGACCTTGTAAACGAAAGTGAGAGACTGCAAACAAAAAGAGAGTTTATAGCAAGTTCTTTCAAAAGGGCCATCAAGGCAAATCAGCTTCCTAAAGAGCTATTTCCATCAGAAAATTGACAGAGAATGGCAGGTTAAATAATAATTTATAAACAGTTTTTGAGTAGAAGAAGCTATTTTGGGAATTTCTTTCCAAATACTTGAAGCAGAGGCCTAGCTGGACTTTTATTCTCTGCTGGCCTTAATGCCAAGAGAAATACAAGTAATCCCTTCGTGCTGCTTTGCAGAGGTAACAGAGGCAAGGAGTACTCAAGAAAACATTATATACACATACACATTTCAGTTTCCTGGCATTCAGTAACTCGGGATGGCCCTTATTTCACTTCCTAAATGAATGTTTTCCTCCTGCTGGGATGCTGACGCAGCGATCAGGTCTCATGGCAACATCAGGTAAATTTCCAGCACTTAGAGCAAGTAGGTGGCCAAACACCATACCCATAACTAGCGGATTTACAGCGATAAGTGGCTAGATGCACAAAAGCAGCTAGTAACCAGGTTTATCCAACTACTCAGGTGGTACAGTTGGCTTGTGACCACTACAAACTCTTTATCTATAAGGGGACCGTGAAATATTTACCTTTACTTTGGAGAAACTGGTATTTCTTAAATCATATTCCTCAAAGCTGACTAGCTCAATAAAATCTGGGACTAGGTCGGACTTCTCAGACCCATACTAATGGCTCCTTTCACTACGTCTTTGTTTTTAGTTCCTTCAAATGCAAACATCTACTTTCCCTCCCCAAATATTTTAATGTACGTGAATTAATGTGACGTGTAGTCTAAGAGCAGCTTCCTCTCCATGCAGCATCCCTGCTCCATTTGATCAAGAGTGCTGTCGCGAGGTGTTGATGCCTCTAGCCTCTTTTTTCACCAAGGTAACAAAGACTTTCACTTGTTTCTAAAGCATATGAAATGAGTGAAAACTTCCATATAAAAATTATCAGTGAGGCTGGTCATAAATGATGAACATCACACAAAAGCAAGTACTACAAAGTTCTTTCTTGAAGTGTTATGAACACAACATAACTTACCCAGGCTAAAAGCACCGTCTACAAACCTAATTTTCCTGCTCCTCCCTGTTTTTCTTCTCTATCAACATTATAATGCTTTGATCAAACGCAAGCATGAACACACAGACATACTGTAATTTGTTGTGCTTTTCCTTTCCCCATGTCTGTAATTTCTACACAAGACAACTTGTTAGTATTAATATGATTTACACATAGTAAGAAACATATTACTGTGTTCCTGTAACCATATAATCATGAAACTTGTCCATCATGTTACTAAATTACAGATGTCTAATCTGTGGTCATCTTTATTAAATGCTCAGCCTACTTAGAGATATTTATACTGCATATTTTAAGGATAAAGTATTAAACATTAGAAACTTTGGATATCGTAATGTTAAGGCTACTCCCTCAACACTGCACATACTATTCTACATTTATTTCAATATGCAAGATATATAAGAAACAAACACCGAGAGCATTAAGCATGATGTAGAGAAGAAAAACAAGAAGAGAATAAACCACATACTTCAGCTTACCTCCATTCTGCGTGCTGGATTTTTTTATTTTTAGCTATGTACTCCTCGGGCATAATTTTCCCTAATAAAATGAAGGAGACTTTTATGGAGGGAGGAGTGGAGAAGGCATTGGGGAACTCATTAATTTGCTGGGGCCTTGGTCCTGTCTGCTGTCGAGGAATGTTCCTATCCAAAACACATCCAAAGCTACTATACAAACTGACTTGTCACCAAGAGTTTTGTAAGACAACATACTCTTTTTTCATGTCTGTATTTCTGAACAATCAACCACAGCAGAAGGATTTATAGTTAAGACAGGAAGACAATATTTTACACATCTACTCTCTGTCTCTGCCTGGGCAGGCTACAATTGAAGTTCCAGTAACTATTTATCAGGTTGAAGAATCCTCATTCAAATCAGTAAATATCTTACTCCAGAATGATTTGGTCTGCAGAATTTATGAACTCTGCCTTCAGAATTGCACCTGATTCTTGCTATTCGCCAGTGGAATACTACTAGCTATTATTTTTTCATTTCAAGCAGCTATTATGGTACAGTCTTTTGATCCCCACGCTCATTAATGCTGTTAGTTAGACCCCTTGACCCAAGGCTACTCTGAAGTCAGTGCTGATGCTACCCTTAGCAATTACTGCAACACTAGACAAGGGAAAGAAACCCTAATCTATAGCAGCTGTTGTTCCAACAATTCTATAAAGAGCACTCAGTTGCATTAAATGTCTTTAAGTTCAGAGACTATATTAATAATTGCCTTTAACTCTTAAGTAAAAAAAAAAATTCTGCCCCAAACCCAGATTGTTCTAGGACTCTGCCACACCCTGCGATGGATTCAAACAGGACTCTGCAAATGCAAAGAATGAGTCTTCCTCCTGCGAAGGTCATGGTGATCTAGACAGGTATCATTCATTTACTCATGAACCAGTCCAGAACTATGGAAAACTATATAGCGCTCAGCACGGTACAGAGCTATAACCTCACAAAGTGCTTTTTCCTTGACCAGGTAGCCTGGAAAGTTCAGCAGTGCCTCTGACAAGTTCACTTCTGTGTGGTAACTTTTGCCAGAAAAGTGGAGAGCAGAAGGTGGAATCTTAAAACAAATAAACCATTTAATCTGTTGGTGTTAATTGACAGAGCTCTTAGTCTGGGCTACTCAAAAAAGCCTTACTGGGGCAGATATTGATGATTTTTAAAATCTCAATATTGCAATCTGATAAAGTCAAGTCCTAAGAAGCCTGTGTGACTCCTTCCTTTTTATGCAATGCCTTATCTACAGTCTGATCTGTGATAACACTCTACAATAATAATAATGAAAACAATGTTCAATAGCCATTGAAGATAAAAAGCAAGAATATGCCTTTTTTTTTTTTTTTTTTTTAAACTGTGGACCAAACAGTTAATTCTAATGGCTGTGAAGATGACTTACGGCACAATTGATGATCTGCCGAAGTACTACCATTTTTGTCACAAACTATAAACTTTCCTACCATTTCAAGCCATAAAAAACAGCAGAGGTCACGTCTCCATCTTTAACAGGGGAAAAAAAAAATAGCTTTTATTTCAGAAAAGTCTGTAGGGTCATATGGATGGCTGAACTTCACTCAAATGCCACAGATTTCATCAAGCTCTCTTGAAGCAATATTTTCATTAAGCTTGCTTTCCAAACTTTAACTCTTTACAAACTCTGCATTTAGTGATCAGCTCCTTAGTAGTAACCACTGTAACTCTGCACAAGTATTTTCTGATTTACAAGCAGGAGATAATGCTGAGCTCGAGCTTTACTCTCCTTTTTAATTTCTGCCTATGAGACTCTCTAGCCTCAAACTCCTAGGTATTTAAAATGAATGATAGTACTTTCAGGTGACAGTTGAGGGCACTATGTTGTAACATGCAATTTACATCTCTAATGTGTTCTTAAGCCATTAGACACTAATGCAGAAAACATAAAATAGACACCACTACTTTCACCATTTGAAAGCATTCTGTCAAATATAGCAGCTCAATATCAAAAATAGTAAGAGATTGGCATAGTTTGGGGGCACATGACCAAAAAATGTCAGAAGTTTAATAAACCAGTCATTTATATGCCTGAAGCTTTGAATTGCCCCAACGTGCAGATCACAGTAGGTCCAAAGGTTGTGCACAAGACACTATTGTCCTCTTTCGTGTCAGGCCTATGATTTTGGGAATACTTTTAAACAGAAATAAGGCAGACATATTAAGAGCTCACCAACCTGCCATTCACGGCATCTGCTCCCACACAAGGGGGAACAGGCACCTTAAAACAAATCTCTGTTGACTTACACTAAGGCTTGCCTGAGCAGACGGATGACACAATCTGCTTTACAACACCACTGATCTTTTAATTTGTGCACGTACTTGCCACTGCAAGGAACCATGTACTTATTTCCTCAGACAGTAGAAGCCAAATGCATCTAATGAATGTCATTTTATCTGATGCTTTTTCTGTTTATAATAATACACCTATCTCATTCCTTAGTCTTTGCAATTTCTGCAACAGCTGACCCAAGATAATGCCTTGAAAAGGACAATATTATAATGCTATAAACCAGTGCTATTTTTTTTTTCTAGACATGGTCTAATGAGTTCAGAAAATGACATTCAAGATGCTGTTTTGCCAATTAGAATTGCCACTACCTGATCCTTGAAGAATATGGCCACGCCTAATTGTAAGTTCATACATTTTATTAAGTTCCTAGTCTCTGCTTCTTGTGCTCCAAGTATTTTAACCTTCAAAAAGTTATGAAATGGTTCAGAAAAAAAGTACAAAAAAAATCTGCAACCACAGAAACAACAGTAGCTATCCTGATCCATCTGACTCTAAGCAAAAGAGCTGAGATTCTGGACTACAGAATCTGAAAAGCAGCTCTCTGCCAGACTTACATGTCTTTCAGAGAGACTTCTATGTAACACGGGTCAACTAACATGGGAGCGGGAGACTGACCAACCACAGGGTTCAAAGATCAAGGCCACAGAAACACCTGTGGCAGCAAGGGAGAACAACAGTGAAAGGCAGTCTTGGCTGGCAGCGTGCCTCTGTAAACTGATCCACCTTACTCTTGCCTTCAAAATTCCAAGGAGCAAGACCTGTGGTTAAGCAGCCATGAGACTTTCTGCCAGCTCTTGCTGCCAGATTATTTCAGGAAGACCAACAGAATTAAGTCTGTTCCTGTTCTTTCACCAGCTGGAATGCATTTCTTTTACTTTTACTCTCTAATTCTGCAGGAAACCAGGGTCACCTGAGTCATGTCTCTAACTGCTTGGAGCTTAACATACAAGCCAAAGCATTAGTATTACAATTGCGTCCATGAAGAAATTTTCACCCTGCTGCTTGTCTGATTTGGAAAGGCAGAAAGAAAGTAGCACAGGAACCAACTGCCCATGCTTTTACCTGGTGCTTGTATAACATTCAAACCATAATAGTTGAATGAAAGAATGATTTCAGAATACTAAGGAAATGGAAATACTATGGGATGCTCCTCATAGAGATCACTAGCTTTTTCAGCACCTTATGGTTTATATATGCAACAGTATCATGCCTAATCTCTCCGGAGGTGGGCTGTGGAGCTCAGAACCATTCCACACTCACTAAGGCAATACTGAGTTCTAAACAGGTAATAAAAATAAACCTGCATCTAGAATAACCAGCACATGCCCTAGCTCTTGCCAACACTTCTTGATCGCTAGCAGTTGCTGTAATGGAGTAGGAGCTGTGATTTTTTAAAGTTAGCACTGACTGTCCTTCCAGCCAGGCTGAGTCACTCTTGCTCATCAGAGGGAACTTGCATCCTGTCCCAGCAGAGCCCTGAGCTCCACCTGGGCTTCCTTTCTCTGAAGCTTCTCTAGTTCTGGCTTCCTACCTGCTTCCAGTGGTGCTGCTCTCCCAGCAGGCTCTATGTGCTGCTCCCAGTGTGACAGGCATGCTATTAACGAAGAAGTGGCTGGTGTCTCTCATTACACTTCCACTGAGTGAAAGCACCTCAGAACTAATTTAGCTTTTGCTCGCTGGGGAAGACACAGTACTCCACCAAGAAGTTCTCTTTGCTGCTGCCTTTAGCAATAAAGTACTTTTTTTAACATTAATAAGGTAAGAGAATAGAGTATTTCCAAAAGAAATTAGGAAATGCAGAAGGCAGATGCAAGTACTGAGGCTCCCTGTGAGTAACCACCAAGCCCAACGCAGAGCGCTAACACGCAGAGTGGAATAAGATGGCAGGGTGGAGAACTCCACGGGCAAACAAAGACTAATAAAGCCTGTGCCTGGTGCACAGTCAAGCAGGTCTCTCAACCATTTAAACTTTCTTCCAGTTGTGTGAGAGTTATCTGTGGCAGCAAATGCAAAATTCTTGTGAAACTGAGGGTATGGGGATCATTTTGCTCCCCAGGCTGAGAAGGTCAAATAGATTTTGCATGTATTTCATATCCCCCCACTGTAAGAACAGAAACCTAATTAGAGATCAGAATTCACTGACTAAAATGGACCCAACTCCCTTAAAGCTATCATCTGAAACATACTTTAAAAGACATTTCTATGATTACTAATTTCTCTTCCTGCATGACGGGATAGTCACTTACTCCACACAGCTCATTGCCTGAAATAAACAGTAGCCCCCAGCCTTCCATCCACACTGACTTTGCCAACATCACTGCTCGTTACATCCACTTTTTTTTTTTTTTCTCTCCTATTACACTTCCCTGTCAAAGATGCTCTTAAAAAACAGGGTGCAGCACTCTGCATTTTAAAAAGGGAGTAGTGATACTACAGGAAAACACCAGGCCCACGGGATGACAGATTGTATGATACTCACAGCATGACACTCATGTTGCCTCCTCAGTAGGCAACACACATAAGATGCTGACGGGGTCTCTACCATAGTATCAAAGCCATGAGGAAATGGGATCAGGAAAGATATCTCTTGCCACATGTACTCAAAGCTTTTCCAGCAACATGCCAACCGGTGTACCAGAATTGTCAAGTTATCATTACTTAGATCAATATCAAAACTCACTTAAGGACCAACACATGCTTGACATTTATTTTTTCTTTCATATTTAAGTATGCAGAAAAGATAGAGTACAACAGGTTCAAAAAGTAGTAACAGACTTAATTCGTGTAGGCAGCCACTGCTGCTTCAAAAGGGGTGGATGTTTCTAAATGGGTAGCAGTGGAGTGAAATTTAACCGTTTTCCTTTCACTTCACCCTTTATTTAGAGGCTACAAGACTTTGTAAGCCCAAATATTTTTGTAATAGTATTTTGGTTAGTGTTTATCTTAGCTCATGCAGCTGGGACAGCTTTTTCTATTTCTCCCTGTATATTAAACACTAATGATAAAATTCAACAGAGTGACAATTCAGATCACTATTCCTTATGCTAGTGATAGATGCTGTGTAGGCAATCCCAGTTTAGATCTTGTCTACCCCAGAACGATTTTGCATCTCAGAAAATTAAAAAGAAAAGAAAAAACTGGAAAGCAATTACAGCAGTTATATGGTCTGTTTTTTTTTTTTTTTTTGTATTTTAAAAGTAGTTTTGCATTTCTGTAGATGTTACTACATATTACAACATATCAATTCCTCTATTACACAGTCATTGCTAGAGAATATTATGTGAGCTGTTACTGAAAATTCAGCCACATGATTTACTTGTGACATGAAACTACAAGGTTGCTCCTAAAGTTAACTTTGGCTTGGTCAGCTCAATGTACATACATATATATATTAAAAAATGTATCTATACATTTATATATATACATCTATACATTATGTATATATAAATTTGTCTATAAATCCAAACTATAGATATTAGAATCCTGAGTACAGGCTACACAGAAATGTCTCACTATCATTTCAAAGGGCTTCCTACTGTCACACTGAAATGCCCAGATAGGTAGACTGCTGTGAAATATGTAGGCAATGCCTGCTGACTGGGTTTCAGATGATGAGGAAGCATTTGAAAGCATCAAAGGTTCCTGTGTGGATGTGTGTACCTTAATCCATCCCTTTGTGATATCTAAACTTGACTATTGTAGCACATTGTTTAATAGATTGCAAGACTGCTCTTCACAGACTGAACCCTATTCAGAAATGTCAGTGCTCCCACCAGGTTTCTTACTGATTTTAGGTTTTCCAAACTTAACATGATGGTTTGTGAGAGATTGCATCGTTTGAAGTTTGAATTTACACCTCTCTTTCATTTGTTGTCTTGGCTATTTCACTGCTGGCAGGTCTCAAATTGAAGTGCTAAATGCTCCCCAGATACAAAACCTGGCTAGCGAAAAGGCTGGACTCTGAATACCCTGCCTCCTCTTTACAGCTTCTTGGAAAAGAAGTGTCTTTTTTTTTTTTTTTTTTTAATTTCAAAAGGATAATCTGTGGTTATAAATATAAAACCTCACAATGGAGCAAAGATGCTAGCATAGTTACTCTGGTGCAGCAAAATATATATTAGAAAAACTCATGCATGATGGCAGACGACATTAACTCAGACTTACAGTAAGAGTTGTTCAGGTTAGTATTTAGGGTTGTTAGTATTTAGGTAGCATTTTCAGCTTCATCCTCATAAAGGTATTTAATATGTGCCATGAAATCAAGGCTGAGCTTATCTACCTTGTTGAGCTTGCTGCCTTCAGCTCACAGTAAGAGATAGGTATATGCTGAATGGAGGACTGCAGAGAAAACAGCCACAGAAACCCTAAACTGTGTTTCATTTTGCATGATGAATAGACCCTAATTACTATGCCATGCTGCATATTGGTACAGGACCTTTCTGAAATGTGTCTAAAGAAATGTCTGAAAGAACGGCTGAAACCTTACCTAATATATAGAAATGAGGTCCACAGCAGATGGAAAGCCAGAATTTCCACTGCATATTCTGTGTTGTGCTGTCATATAAACTCCTACAGTCTACCAAGGAGACTCGTACTCAAGGAACTATGTGTATCAAGGAAATTGAAAACAGGCAGAGTTTAATTAAAGAAGCATTCAAAGTTAAATTGTAACAGTGCAAACTATTCTTACAACTAAATGATAGCTCCGATCTGACAACAGACCTTGGCAAAGGCAAATGTGACGCCCTGATGCCTTGCAGGCCTCCTCTTTCTCCAGAACAGCTCACAGCAGGGACGCAGAGTTTGTGAAAGGCTCACAGGCCTTGCCTGCATTACCCTGGTTCATCTGCAAGCTGCTAATAAATATATTGCCATTCTGAGGGTATTGGCCATCTTTTCTAGGAGCTTTCAGGAGAGCTCTCTCACCAAGATCCATCACTGTCATCCTCACCCAAGGACTTCCTCTGGCCCTTCTTAAATGCCTTCTGGTCCTTCCATACAGTCAGCATAATTCAGCACTGACAGGACTTGCCAAACTTCCCTCACATCTATTTCTACTTCCCTTCATTTCTTCTTGCTTTCATTTTTTCTCTGTGTGCTGACTCCCTAGTTCCTCTTCTACTAAATTATGCTCTATTATTTCCACAGCCTGAAGAACTCACAGCTGAAGCATTATTTCTAACCTTATTTTGTATTCCTAGCATGTGCTATAATCTGTTTTGAGTTTTATTTGCAGCCAGGATGCTGACACAGCATCAATTTTGTTTTCATGGTTTGACTGGGTAGAAGTATGCTTTACTACAGGCACTGGGATAAAAACACTCAGCTATCTAACACAAACACATTTTGAATATACCTTTTTTTTTTTTTTTTAACCCCCGCTTCCCAGTTGTCTGTTATTAATTCTAAGTGGTAACTGCAAAGCCTCTGCTCAAGAAGAAAATAAAGCATAAACTGAAATAGTATTTATTTTGCATATTCTTCTTCATCTTTTCCCCATTTTAATATGTCAGTTCTTTT